>JAVSCE010007329.1:0-113138 GCA_032199065.1 Smutsia gigantea | reverse complement strand
ACCACTTCCACAGAGGCCACCACTTCTGAAGAACCCACCACCAAGACACCAACTGTTACCACTTCCACAGAGCCCACCCCTTCTGAAGAACCCACCACCACAACACCAATCATTATCATTTCCACAGAACCCACCACCACAACAGGAACCACCACCATTTCTACAGAACCTACCACCACACCAACCATTACCACTTCCACAGAGCCCACCACTTCTGAAAAACCTACCACCACAACATCAACCATTACCACTTCCACAGAGTCCACCACCATTTCTGAAGAGCCCACCACCACAAGACCAACCATTACCAGTTCCACAGACCCCACCACTTCTGAAGAACCCACCCCCACAACAGGAACCACCACCATTTCCACAGAACTTACCACCACAACACCAACCATTACCACTTCCACAGAGCCCACCACCACAACAGGAAGCACCACCATTTCCACAGAACCTACCACCACAACACCAACCATTACCACTTCCCCAGAGCCCACCACTTCTGAAGAACCCACCACCACGACACCAACCGTTACCACTTCCACAGAACTGACCACTTCTGAAGAACCCACCACCACAACACCAACTGTTACCACTTCTACAGAGCCCACCACTTCTGAAGAACCCACCACCACAACACCAACTGTTACCACTTCCACAGAGCCCACTCCTTCTGAAGAACCCACCGCCACAACACCAACCATTACCACTTCCACAGAGCCCACCACTTCTGAAGAACCCACCACCACAACACCAACTGTTACCACTTCCACAGAGCCCACCACTTCTGAAGAACCGTCCGCCACAACACCAACCATTACCACTTCCACAGAGACCACCACCGCTTCTGAAGAACCTACCACCACAATCACTGACAACTGCACTGAACTCACAACCACCACAACTATCACTTCCACAGAGCCCACCATCACTATGACAGGAGCCACTGCCTCCTCAACAGCACCTACCTCTTCAGCCACGGAGCGCACCTCCACAACATCAGCAGAAACCACCACCACAGCACCTACCACAGGTGCTACTCAAATTATAACCAAACCTCCCTTCACCGTATTGCCCAGTACCACTATCCAAGTTACAACTTTCAATCAAACTATGTTGAGCAGTGCAGTTTTGAAGAGTCTTTGGGAAAAATTTCTTTCTATTTTTGGTTGAATATGCAAGAAATTGTATTTTCCTAACTGCTCTGACCTCTTAGAATTGAATTTCAATTATTTCAATGGAACCAATCCTGATCTAACAAGCACACAAAACAAACAAAATAAAGCATTTGAGCAATAATATGTACCTATTGCTATCATAATGACTACCCCTCTGTCCTATTACCTACCAACATTTGTTAATTCAGTTTCCCAGAAAGAAACAGAGACCCTTTATGAAAGAAAAAAAGGCCTTTAATAAAAGATCTATTTAAATGGTGTGGGCAGGATCAAATGAACCAGCAAGGGATGTTGAGGCACTCAGGATCTAATCACAGTGAGGCTGGTAGTGGGCTTAGGTTTGATGGAGTAAAGGGATCAGATGATACCAGAGCCTGAAGGAGAGTTGGGACAGTGGAGAAAAGGCCACCCAATGGGCCCCATTGCTGTTAAGTAAGGTAACTACTGCCAGGTAATGTAGCCCACAGTAGGAAGACAGCAGGACAGAACTCCTACCATTCTCCTCCTATTGTTTTCATTAGTGGAATTTGACCAAAATCTCATGGGCAAAGAGTCCATGTGATAGAGTTTGTATGGTCATCCTCCTAGAGTGGAGAGTTAAGCAACAAGGGGTGAAATGTAATGAGGAACTACCAGCGCACAGTGGCCTGGCTCCAAATCTTGAGGCCAAATAAGTAGGCAAGGAAAAATATGAGAGTTTCTGACTCCTGCATTGAAATGGAAACAGATGGCAGCAAAATAAATTATAAAAATTATATGCAATTTTTATTGCCTTTTCTCTAAAAAAGAATATCTATAGGGATAACTAAGTAATAAAATATAAGTAAATAATACCAATTAAAAGAAAAAATATACAGTAGTAAATTTAAATAGAAATTATACATGCATAAACATATCAATATAAATACAAAATAAATATACTTTGGAATCTTTAAATGTGAAATTATATCTTAATAAATTGATAATTTTTCCTCCCCTCAAAGTATTTCTCAAATTGCGCAATCAGTTTTTATAATAATGGCCTCATTGACCGATTTATTTCTGGAGTGAAAAGTCCATTCTATCCATTCTAGCAAATCTAAATATCTAAATAAGACTTGAAGCAGAATTTTATTTATTTCATTAAAATAGAATTAAAGTGAAATTTGATTATAGCAAAAAATTTGTTTTCAGAGGCACAAGCAGCAAATATGGTGACAGACTTACTTTTTGTGTCCAATCAACCTAATAATATCAGATTTGTTGCCATCATTTCAAGATTTATATTTGTTTCTCTTGTTCTTTGATTAAAAAAAGATTATACCCACGCTTTGTGGAATGTATGAAAAGTCTAAGAGTATATGTATTTGTATCTATGTGGATTTGGCCTTTGAAGAACAGCTTTGAACTCCTACTTCAGGGCACTACATACTAGATTTCCCCACTTTTGTCCATTCATTACCATAATCAGGCTTCTGAAATCACCGTGCTGCTTAAGCCTGACAAATAAACCCAGGACCACTCACTTCCCACAGGGTCTGCAGCCTCTCCTGTTCCTTCTAGCAGCAACCAGACAGATTCACACTAACTCCAGTTTAATCCTCAATTTGATCTTCATTGGAAAATAAGTACTAACAGGAATTTATTTGTTATATGTATGACCTGTGTGCAACCAACCATAGTCAAAGCATGTTTCTTGCCCTCAGGGAGCACTTTCTCCCTTCCAGTTTTGGCAGCCATCATCTCGTCTCCCCACAAAAAGGGCAATCTGCCATCTCTGCAATGAGCCCTACTTCAGTTGCCAGGCCAGGCTGGCCAGTTCCTCTGCATTCCCCCCATGAGCCCTTGGTAAAATGGATTTGCTGGGTCACATCGTGCTGATACTCCAATGGAAGACAGGGACTCAGGGGTTTTTCAAGTCTGCTATTAGCTTCACTTCACATTCAGTGTACCTATCTTCCTCTATTACAAACTTTTCTCCCAATCTGGTGTTTCCTTTATCCCTGTTAGGAAAACTTCCACCCAAGACTCAGAGCCCTCCACACAACCTATTCCCTGTCACTCATACTTCCTGAGCTACCCCTGTGTTGTGCAAGCTGTAAACTGTACAACTCCAGGAAAGATAATGCCCATCAGCTGCACCATACCCCAGGTCTGCCGAACCTCCCCTCAGACCACTGTTCCTCTATCTAATATACAGGACACTTGCATGATGCCATTTGGAGTCCTTGTTCTATTAGAAGAAAATTTCCCCAGATCCTGGGATTTCCCTTGAATACTGAACTGAATCAATCAGGGAAAGGCAAGGAATAGGCAAGTATCCTTCCTTATCAAATTTGTTCCTCCAAGTGGCCAGCCTAGATTGGCAGCTGAAATAGGGCTCATCACTGAGATGGCAATTTCCCCCAAAGAACACAGTCTTCTTGAATCCTGATTATCTATGCCTTTTGAAACTGACTAGATTATAAGCCTCTAGGGAGTCTTGAATTGTTGCATACATATTGATCTCCATTTAAAAGAAAAAGATTATTACTTTCCAAATTTCCATTTAAGCACAGGGGAGAATAGATACCTGCTAGATAACTGCCATATGCACAAGCCCACAAGTCCACAGCTCTTGAGGAAAAGGCCATGCCACAGAGTCATAGACTGAGAATGCCTTATCAGTTTTGTCAGAGTTCCTAACCACTTAACGGCATCCCCAGGTGTAATGTGTGCGTGCATGTCATGCATCTTATGTGCGAGGTTGGGTCGGGGAGAGGGTGAGACAGCTTAGATCCTGGGACAGGGAGGCTCTGTCAAATGAAATAGCTGCAACTGCCTTGGTCATGTGGCCATGGCCAGACACACTGAGTGTGATCATCAGCAGTCACCATGACACAGTGGTGTAGGTAAAAAGTGAAAAATGCTTCACCTGATGCTTCACAATTTTATGTAATTCACTGTATCAGATGTCTACCATATCAGGACTGTGCTTGGGTTCCAGCAATGAACAGAGTTGCTGTCCTCACAGAGCTCAATATTTGGCTGGGAAGACAAACATTAAATTATTGCAAATATTTTTTAATAAGAGAAATGGCTTGAAGTTTTGCAATCAAATAGGAAGTAAATGACCTCCTCCAGGGAAAATTTCCTAAGCTGCTATTGGCCCAGAACAGGGAATAAATTACTTAATTAATTTTTAATATCAGCTTCCAAAGAATAAAACATTATGAATTTTCCAGAAAACCCTGTCTCCTCAGAAGTCCAAACTGGGTCTCAATGGACTGAAAACAAGTTGACAGGAGGGCTGTGTTCTTTCTGAGGCTCTAGGGAAGCATCCTTTTCCTCACCTTTTCAGCTTCTAGAGGAACTCCATGGCTCATGGTCTCTTCCTCCACCTTCAAAGTGCATCCCTCCAACTGCTGTTTCCACTGTCACATTCCTCTCTGCTTCTTATTTCCAAACCAAAGAACACTTGTAATTGCATGGGGCCTGCCTGGATAATAAGGATAATCTGCTTGATTAATTAGCTAGCCAATCTTAGTTTCATCTGATATCTTAATTTCCCCTTACAAAGTAATGCAAATATTCACAGGTTTCAGGGATTAGGGTGGGACATCTTTGTTCTCATGGTGAGGGGGCATTTTTCTGCCTACACAAAACATTGCCCAGTGCACAGGATAACCCCTACCACCACCAGCAGTCGTGCCAATGCTGAGACCCTGGTCTCAGGCGCCAGGTGAGTTGTGCTGGGAGAGTTCTGGCTGGGAGGGAGCAAAGGGAGCCTTTGGAAAGGAAAGCTATGGATCTTTTCTATTTTGATCCTGTCTCTGGCACACAGGTGTACACACATGTAACAGATATGTAAACATTTGAGAAGTAACACCTGTAAAGGTTAATATGTACACACTTTACTGGAAGAATGTTATATACCTCATTAAAACGATCACCACTTTTTAAAATAACTGTTAAGCTTAGGATTTTGAAATATGGAGGTAAATACTAGGAGAAACAGCTAAAAGAAGTGGAGGCAGTTGCCTTGGGAAAGTAGGTGGGAAGTGAAGCTTTTTCCCTCCTTATATTATTATTATAACTATAAAGTATTTTACCTTGATAAAAATGGAACGACCAAAAAAAGCTCTGTCTGCCCTTAGCCTGGGACACTTGAAAACCTCACCGGACACAGCCAGGTTGGTGCTGCTGAAGGGGGATGCTGACCAATGGGACAGATCTATATATGCCACCCCTGGCACAAGTTGTTTTATTTAACACTTGTATGGTACTGTCAAACACTGTGCACTTTTACAAATATTAACTCATTTAATCCTCAAAATGATTATTAGCCCCCATAATGCAGCCTAAAAGTATCAGAGCCAGGATTTGAACCCAGGCAGTCACATTTTCCATCTACACTTTTGATAGGCCATAAACTTATGGGCATTAAAACTATGACATACCCTCTTTCTATACCATTAATTCCACAGAGCAATTAATAAAGCCAACTGTCCCACATTTACTCATACTTACTCAAACACACCCACACACATACACTCTCTCTCTCTCTCCCCCCAACAAATAGCCATTAGATAAACAAGGCCAGTTTATCTTTGTTTACATGCTTTTGCTTGTTAGTAAAAGTAAGAGCAGTAGTCACACTTATAAATCTTTCATTCTTGGTTGCATTATGAGGCAATCTATCCCTAAAGAGAGAGAAATAAATGATAACTGACCTCAGAATCTTATGCTGTCACTAAAAGGTAGATCTGAATCTTACACAATTTGGGTGCTTTTGTTAAGGAAAAGAATATGAAATTATAAATTTTAAATTATGCATAAGACTGTTTTTAGAAAAAAAATAAGAAATCTCAAATTACAAATTTTTAAAGCCAAAAAAAATCCCCAAAATAACGTTTTTAATAATTAACCACCTAAGAGATGTCTATAGTTCTTGTTGTCCTGTGATTTTTGTATATTCATTGATTACCTCTTCAAATGAAATTTTATTATCATTTTCTACAAAAAGCAAAAATAATAAATCAGCTTTCCTCTAGCATGGCTGATTCAAATATCTTTTTATCATTTATAGTTTAGAAATCTCATTTAAGCTCTAAAACTCATTATTGCTATAATAGCATGTAAATTTTTTAATTTTTTAAATCATTATCCAATACGGGGAAACTTATGCCAAGTTTCTTTCATATATGAGCTATAACATTTCAGAGTATTTCAAGTTTTCTTATAAAAGTTACTTAAACTTTTTAAATGTTGGCAGTTTATTGATGAAGTCTTCAACTGCAGTGATTTATTATGAATTTTCTAATGTCTCTGACAATGTTAATATTTCTTGAATATGCATAAAACATGCAGCATAACACCTAGATGTGTACTTACTGTTTCAATAGCTTGGTTCATTACTACAAAAACAGAAAATCTGATATTATATTTCATGATATGGATAGATAGATGACAGATGATTGATAGATACATAGATGAAAGATGAGAGTTTATAATTGTATATGCAGCATAATCAAGGCAAGCATTTCCATTTTGACTGGGCATCAATTAGAACTAAATCTTCTGTTCACAATTTAATATATCTGATGAGTGAAATATTTTGTACAGACTTGCTTCTGCCTCTGCATATTTTAAACTGTGCACTTTTACAAATATTATATCATGAAATAAAGGTACAGTTTTATAATGGATCTTTTCTGTTTAAGGACACAAGGAAATCTTGGCCCTAGTTATACTTGTCCAAACGAGTTAATGTAGTTACTCAGAGAACACAACTTATTCAGAGATCCTGACTCTTTGAGGTCTAATTTCCTTGGGAAAAAAAAATAGCTGTATACATGTCAAAGTATCATCTCCAAGTTGTTCTCTGATATGAAATTCCCTGTACAAAGGGCAACTTATAATCTCCAAATTGTAACCTAGATATGAAATTATCTTCCATTCCCAAAATGAATAGACAAGGCAAGCTATTAAAAAAATTATTCTTTCCCCCACCCTTCTTATTTCCTTCATCTTCAAGCTACTCCTCTATTGTAAATATATCTTACCAGTTAAACCAAAATCTAGAATTACAAAGTCTGATGAATGTATGTATACCTGCTCAAAAGTTAATTAAAAGTAATAAACCTCTTTGATCCCTACATTCACCTTAAATTAGATCAACCCCAATTTCCTTCTCAAAAAAACAGTAAGCTAAACCTATTGAGTAATCAAAAACACCTAGCTGACCAAAATCTCAGTCAAAAACATTTGAACCAAATCAAAGTAGACATACAAAAGAACAGAATGGTATAAAGAGAAATTACCTAAGTGGAGCTATAAATATCAGATTAGTCAACCAAAAGCTAGCCAGTAGTCTTCAAACCAAAAAAGCTGCCAAATCCAAAATAATATGAATGTAACAGCTCAAAAAAGATCCAGCAATGCCAAATCTTATCTAGTTAAGACTCCAAAAACATTACCAAGGAAATCTAAATGTCTCTCCAGTATAAATCTTTAACAGAACTCAGATCTGACTGAGACATCTCCAGCTTCAACTGGTAAAAAAAATGCAGTGAACATCAAACTAGATAACATACAATAGGTCCACAGAAAACACCTGGTAAATCACAACTTCCAAGAAATAAAACGAAACAGCAGCCCGGTAGTCAAATAAAAAGTCCTTCACAAAAGCAAACTAGCCACAGACACAACAACAGGAGAAACCTTTGCTTAGGCCAGATACAGTGTCTACACAAACTGAGGCCATGTTTGGAACCTTCACTCAGACCCCCTTGAAAATATAACTAATGATGAAAGCCTAAATGCTTCCCTCTAAAGTTAGAATAAAAGCCCATGGAGGTCTGCTCTCACCGCCTTTATATAATATTGTGCTGAGATTCTAGATAGTGTAATAAGACAAGAAACAAAATATAATTGGAAAAGGAAAAAAAAATTACAATCTCTTTGTAATCCCAAGGAATCTACAGGAAAAAAAAAAGCTATTCAAGTTTAGCAAGGTTGCAGGATACATAGTAATTATGCCAGAGTCAATTGTATATCTATAAACTAGGAATGAACAATTGGAAACTGAAATTTAAAAATACTATTCACTTTAAAGATCTTGGGAACTGCATTAAAAAAGTTAATATGTGCTGAATATAACACGATATCCTGAATCAAATCCTGGAACAGAAAAAGGATGTCAGTGGGAAATGGTGATATTTGAATAAAACCTGAAGTTTAATTAACAGTGTTAAACTAATGTTATTTTTTTAGTTTTGATAAATGCACCATGGTTATATAAGATGTCAACATTGGAAAAAGCATAGTGTAGGGAATATGAGAAATTTGCTGTATTTCCAAGTCTACTGTAAATCTAAAATTACTTCAAAGTAAAGTTTTATAAATTAATATGTTTCAATAAAATACAGTGGCATGTAAAAAAATACTATTCACAATAGCATCCAAAATACTAAACACTTAGGAATAAATTAAACACAATAATTTGCAAGAGCTATATATAACAAACTATAGAACATTTCTCAGAGTAATTAAATAAGATCCAAGTAAGTGGGCATGGGTACTATGTTTAGGAATTGGAAGACTCACTGTAGTTAAGATTCAATTCTCTCCAAACTGGTCTATAGACTAAATGCAGCCCCAATCAAAATCTCAGTAGATTATTTTTGTAGAAATTAACAAGGCGATTCTAAAATTATATGAAAAGTCAAAATAATTAGAATAGTCAAACAATTTCATAAAAGAAGAAAAAGTTGGAGTACTTATACTTCTCAATGTAAGACTATTTAAAATATAGTAATTGCTTTAAAGATAGACATAAAGATCAATGGAACAAAGTAGGTAATCCAGCAAGAACCCACATATACATAGCCAACTGATCTTTTGTAAAGTCCTCGCCCTTGGTGCCCCAGCTCCTAACCCTAGCCCCGCAGACTGGATGCCTGTTACATCTGATGTTCTGCAACTACATTCCTGTTGGCCTCCATTTCCAGTCATTACCTGTTCCCTTCTGAATTTTGTATTGCTTTCTCTCAACTGTCTGTCAGAAGATTCCCCACTGGATTGTAACCTTGTTGCTAACTGCATACCCATTTTACATCTATTGTCTGTTGATTATACCATCTTCTACATGCTATATACTGAGCTACTTCCAAGAAACTGCAGCTGCCTCCAGTAAATGTATCAGATACTGCTAAGCATGTAGCATTCATTATCCCATTAAATCTTTGCAAAAATCCCACAAGGTAGATCCCATTTTCATGTACATGTATATATTACTAATAAGGAAACCAAATCTAAGTCACACAGCTAATAAGTCAGAGGGCAGAGCCCAGACAATTGAATATATAGCCCAATAGTACGCCAACCCTTTGCAGAAAATATTCCCATTTTAATTCTTAAAGGAGTTAAAAATAGAAAAACCAAAAGTTTAAATGGTGAAATAGATTTTCTTCAAAAAGTTCCTCTACTTAAAAAAGATCAACAAGCTTTTTCTGTAAAGGGCAAGGTAGTAAATATTTTAAACTTTGTGGGTATTTTTTGTTGTTTGTTTTTACAATCCTTTAAAAATGTAAAAGCCATTCTTCATTTGCTGAACACAAAACCAGGCCACAGGCCAAATTAGGCCCATATGCCATTTCTTACAAAACCCTGCACTATTAGTAAACTGGTTACCTTTTCACTAAACCTAATAACACATATTTCATTCTATAACTTTTTTCATAGACTAAATTAGACCTTTATTATTCATCCTTTTTGGGAGTACAGATTCTTTTTTTGAGACGTATCAGGTTCTATCCATTTCTGACTGCAGGAAAACAGCTTCAAAATCATTGCAAGTTGTCCTGGTCAATAGGTTTCCTTTTCTTTTTTGACTGGGCTCAGTTAATTAGAAAAAAGATTTCTCCACATTCAGGGCTCTTCTCTTGCTTCCTTTCCTAGATCCAGCACAAAATAAAAGAAATATCATGCATTTCCACTATTACCATGCAACTCATCCAGCAACTATCTCTTTAATTGGATGTCTCCATTTTTTTGTTTTAACTGGAAAGAGGTTCTGAAAGTCTCTCCTTCCCTTGTAATGTTTACCTTTCTGTCTCTTAAATCAGGTGAATTTAAACACAGTGCTTTTCTCAGAAATTGTTTAGACAAAGGATCAGGTTTATTTAACATATAAGTTGAAGTTACAAACATCTTAATATATTCCATAACTTTTCTTTTAAGATTGTTGTCCCTCTTAGAAGAAAATAATTGATGTTTAAGGAGAAAAAAAGTTTTTAAGGGGGAATTTTATAAAATTCCTGGACATGAGACTCCATTTTGAAGTTCCATTTTCCTTTCTATCTAATGAACCCTTCAATTGGGCCAGAATCGGTAATACAAGCAATTGCTTATAAAATCCAACAGAACAACTGGCTTTTGGACCATAAAGCTGTTGATATGAACTTTATTATGACAGAAAAGCTAACTGTCATACCAAGAACAGTTTTAAAAGCACCAACACAATTGATCAGATGGTAATCAAAATCAGCTTAACTAGTTAGGACCAAATTGCTTTTTCTCTTCTCTTTTTTACCTAAAATATGTAAGTATGCCTCTTCTTCTTTCTCATAAAAACTCTTTGCCGTCCCTGCGAGCAAGATAGTTTTCTGTGTTACCAGGATCTGTGCTCCCTGACTTGCAATTCTGAGACCCCATACAAAGGGCCTTTGTTTTTTTTCAGTTTCACCTCCTTTTCTCAATTGACACAATCAAGTTTTTTAGAAGACTGTACCTCCTTTCAAAAACCATTTTCATTGTCGACATTAATTGACCTTCCTCTTGTGCTCAGAAAATGAGATTCTATACTTCATAAATATCCACAGGATTCAAGAGTATGCCAGAAGGTCATTTCATCCTCAACTACTGTTCTATTTATTGCATAGATGCATTAAGATGATAAGGTAATGAGCACAAACGCTGTTAGTCGACATCAAAACTCAACCTGAGCAACGTTTATAAGGAGGCCTAAGGAGGTCAGATGCTGAGGACCACCTCCTCCATTCTTGCTGTGAATGTCCACTGAGCCTGCTATTGCCTGTAAAATGCCTCTTTACCTGTCTTTTAAGTCCAAGGCCTTCTTATCTATGTCTTTGTCTCCTATTCCACTAAAAAATACCATCTTTAAATCAGACTTAACACTTCAAAGGCAGATAAAGCAATTACAAAAATGATTATAATTTATCTCAGTGAGGAAAAGCCTTACTTCAGTGTGATGACTGAGCTTAGGTTTTGCTGAACCCAACCAGAAGGAATAATCAAAATGAAATCTTGAAATCAAAGAGAGGAGAATAAAAAAAAAAAGATCTTCAGGCTAAAAAGGGTTAGTTTAAGCCAGAGGTACACAGCTGATGCAAAAGGTATAGTCATGACAAGGAAAGATAAACAAGCTAATTCAAGTGGGAGAAATGGAAAATACCAAATGAGGCATTTTACTGCAAAGTACAAACTATTTATGTATTTATTCTCTTAGTAAAAATGCTTAGAACAAGCAGTATTAAGAATATTTCGATGTCACCATTATCCATTGTTAGTCCACTGGCTTTGTTATGTTAAGCAGAATAAGAGCCCCCCACAAATTCCCAGGACACTATATTTGTTTCTAAGAATTGTTCTAGATCATTGATAATTATGAAATATATGGAAGTACTTTGAAAATGAAAAGGATTTAGGCATATTAAGATATCAGGACTGATAATATAAAACAGATTATAGAAGGAAATCAAAAACTAAAGAAGATGCACATTAATTCTTTCCTTTTTCCTGCATATATAAACATAAATTAGATTATACAGTCCCTGCCAAGAGTAGCCACAGTTGAGATACTCTATCCACCACTTTCCAGGCCAATCTTCCATTGTGCCATTACCAGATAATCTTGCTCTTAACTCCAGATTATTTCTCTAAACCTGTAAATGGATTCCATAGACTCTCCCATCCCACAAAGACCTCAAAACTCAAAAGGAAGTTAACTCTCTACTTCAGTAAAAACAGAAGATACATTTCAAACTACAAAAACTAACCATAAAATAATATTGATACAATAAAACTCTCTTAATCCACTGCTGTTCTCCATACTCTAATTATGCTTTACAAAGGATTAGAAAGCATAAAATAATCTGAAAAATCCATAGAGTTGGAGTCAGGGCAGAAAGAAGTTGGTAAAAGCCTTCTACTACTTCTTTCTTCTTTGCCAACTCTGAAGCAGTAAGGAGCAGAAAATCAGCTGTAGTTTTTTGTTCCGGAAGAGCCGAACTCAGTGAGCAATATACTGTGAGGTTATCACATTGTGCCCCATGTCCTAATACCCAGTTCTACTTTAAAATATGGCATAATGGTGATTGACAGTCTGTACATTAGTAATTTTCAAACATTATTTCCAAAATGTGTAATGACATGTATAATCCCTACTGTATGATCATGAGCTCCTAAAATGCCAAGTAGCTCCTAAAACTGTAAGAACATTAAACAAATAAATGATGCTTATTATTTATTGAAAGATAAAATCTGAAAGGATTAGGTTATAACATGTTCCTTTATGCTTTTCCAGTATTTAACTGAATCTGTTATCTTCAGGTATGAATCAAGACTGAGATGTAATTAAACATTCCTGGAAATCCTATTAATTTTTCAGATCATTACAAATCATCAACTAAATGAGCAATAACTTATGATGATTTGAGAATTCTTCTAATTAAGACATGGACTCAAAAATTTGTTTCACATCAATAAAAATTCTACTTCACAGTCAATTTTGACTACAACAAGCGTATTTTAATTACATATCATCTAGTATTAGAAATACAGAGGGAAAGAAATTGACATTATAACCCCTATCTATGAACTCAGTGCTACATCAAAAACTACTAATGGTGATGCAGTCAATAGCGGAGAGTTTACACTTTAAAAGCACCGTATCAGATTCTTTAAATTATCTAATGTTATTCTCGCAACAAATTTTGTAAGACAGATGCTACTTTTATTTTGCAGATATGAAAAGTCAGGCTTAGAGAGAAGAGAAAACTTGCCAAATGGTGCATTTGTAGTAAGTGGAGAAGCAAGGATCAAATCCAAACAATACGACTCCTGAACCTGCCGTCACAGAGCATACATGAAAAAGAACAAATTGAGTGACTGGAAGTGGAGTCACAGCTTCAAAACTGTATTCCAGTCTGACTATTTAATGTAGTAGAAATATCTAACTTTGAAAACATTTATCAAAATGGCCCTTAAATTTCTTTCTAAAAATAAATACTTATCAAGGGAACTGGTCTAGTCATCAAGAGATCAGTATTGAAGGAAAGAGAGGAGAATGTTCTAGGACAAAAGAAACTAGAGACATAACCAGTAAATGTAATTCATGGTCCTTATTTGAGTCCTGGTTAGAACAAAACAACTAAAAATACTTTTGGCAAAATTTGAGAAATTTGAATATGGACTGAGTTTTAGATTGTATGTATGAATTATTAATTTTAGATGTTGTGTTATAAAAGAAAGATATTTTTGAGATAAATATTGAAATATTTATAAATTAGCTATCATGATCTCTATAATTCACTTTAAAATATTTCAATAAAACAATCAGTTAAGCTTCTACAGCAAATGTTAACAACTGTGAAATCTAGGGAATGGTTGTGTGGTTGTGTATTATACAATTCTCCTCACTTTTCTCTTGGCTCAAATTTTTTTCAAAATAAAAATTTTTTAATTTTTAAATTGCTCATATTTAAATTACATGTTTCTCTCCCAGCTCTGAAGCAATTGTCCTTCACCAGTATTTAGTATCACGTTGTTTTTTTAGCCCTCTGACTTTAGCTAAGCCATATTTTTTGACAGAGAAAAAATGGTGCTCCATCACATAAACTGTCAGAGGGCAATTTCTCTGCTTACTTTGAGAGGCCAGTGGGAAAGGATGGAAGATTATGTTCCTGCTTGGAAAATCTGGGCCATGGTTATGTAGTCTCCTTTAGTGTCACCAATCACTATCATGCTTATCAATCAAGTAAGTTATTCACTGAGAACCTGCCTTTTGACCAAGTTCATCAGGAGGAAACTGATGCACAATAGACTACTGTCAACCTCAGTAGATTATAACTGTACTTTCTTTGTCTTTGAAATCAAATTCCTTGACAGAAGTGACCTTATCCTAAATCCAATAAATTTCCTATTTTCAAAAAACTCAACTGGAAAGCTATAAAACCTGAAAAGTCTCTTGTGCTCTCTCCACCTTTGTTTCCAGTTACCATCCTAAAAGAATCAACTGAAGTCAATCAATTGGATCGAGTATCCTACGAAGAAAGATTTACACCAGGCCAGGTATGTGGATAATTTACATATATTGAGGACTAATATATTTTAATGTAAATTAAGCCACTTTCAAGTTATATACATATATTAATAGTAACAACAGTTGTTCTAATACAACTATTCTCTTTTCTTGTGAACTAACCTATGTGATAACAGGTTCAACTCATGTGTTTGAAAATACGATTGGTGGAGAATGTTTTTTAATCTTAAAAATAGAAGAAAATCTGAAAGGATATTAAAATATGACAGGAAAATAATAATAACAATTCCTTTCTCCAATTGGGTGAGATGGGTTTCTTCTAGTATAGTACTATTACAATAATCACCACCTCTCAGCCTTTATCATGGTCCAGGCACTGTTCTTAGTACAATTTGTAATGTATGTTATTCCAATCAATCCTCAGGACAGTCTTAAGATATTAGATTGCAATTCATTCAAATTACACAGTAGATAGAGCATGGGTGGGATTTAAACCAAACGTGATTGACTCTAACACCAGTTTGATAACCACAGGGCTATATGGTGAAGTGTACCTGATCTGACAGCACACTACATTCATATGTACACACTAGTTTACATGCCCTAATAGTACTCTGTCTACATAGCAATTTAACCTTCATTTTGTTTTCTGAAATCAAGTTGACATGTACCTATTGTATGTACAATTGTAAAAAGAGGGAAAAGACCATGTCCTTCCCTTACTCTCCCCTCCTACAACCTGTAATTCAAAGTACAATTATTTTTTGGAAGTAGCTATTTAAAAAAATAGATTAACTCTACACTGTGTGCTAAGAATAATGATATAAAAATAAATAAAACATAATTTATGTCCTTTAGGGATTTAGAAAAAGGGCATCAAATGGCACAATCTTCAGTAGAATGATGTCTGGGATAGAGTCCATTTGACATGGTTCTTTGTCCTAAGTAACAGCCTTACAACACAGAGACAAGGAAGGTCTTCCTGCCTTACAAGAACATCATGGAACATTTACAAAACCTTGTTTAATAAATATTAGGAAACTGGTAAGATGGTTCACCAAACAGGGAAACTTCTAGAATTAGAATAGAAATAAGAAGAAAACTATTTTCTTCTCTTATTGCTAAACTTCCTAAGTCCTGCCCTTCCCAGGCGATCTTCACTATCAGTGGAAAAATGCTCATGCCACAAGCTAGTTACAACAAGGATAATACTTGACTCTCTTCCATTATTTTCTCTCTGAAAGATATATTAGTTTCAAGTAATTTTGCCTCACCACTATGGAGTGAAAATATATATACATATTTTTCAGAAACCATCACTCTCTTTTAAACTGCACTTTCTAACAAAAACAAATCACTTACCAAAATCCATCCCTCTCCCACATTATCATGAGTAGCAATGAGCCACTTCTCTGCTTTTCCCAGGAGCCGAGAGGAAAAGATGAAAACTCTACCACTGCTGGTGTGCATCTGCACACTGAGTGCTTGCTTCTCAGTAAGTATTCACCCAAATAAGTTTCATTCTTATGTACAATAACAAACATTTACTGTGTATACCTAATTGAGACTTTAAAAGTATAATATGCAATTTCTATTTCCAAGGAATTTCCAAGGAAATAGGAATTTGACACCTTTTGTTCTCTGTGAAACATAAGAAAACATCACTAAAGCCCAAGGAAATGATTCATTTTATTTAATCAATATTTATATAGCATTAACTTTACCCTGGATGTGATGAGATCAGACTGAGATGCAGAAGACAAATCATGTAGCACCTCACTGATGTAGAACACGGATTCAATTCTCCGTATATCAGGAAGCCTCAGGATGATTACAGCATCCACAGTGGAATAATGACTCTGGATTCTGGGCAGGAAACAGATTGACGGGGACAAAAGTTGAGGTAAAGAGACTAGCCAAGAAGCTATAGCCATGGTCTAGAAAAAAAGATGATGGTATTTTGCACTAAATGTCAGCAATTAAAGTAAAACATGAGGGTGAATTTAAGATATTTTTTGGTAATTAAGTCTACCTTAACTTCTGCTGGATTGGGTATGTGATTTAAAAAAGAAATAA
Organism: Smutsia gigantea; assembly: GCA_032199065.1. NCBI lineage: Eukaryota > Metazoa > Chordata > Mammalia > Pholidota > Manidae > Smutsia > Smutsia gigantea. The sequence continues at coordinate 96,578 of JAVSCE010007329.1, read as the reverse complement.
ACATAAGAGTTCTGTCTGGGATATGTTAAATTAGCCTTTTACAAGGAGATATCAAGAGTCAATTAGATATACATTGGACTCCAGAAATAACTCAAGGGGTGAAATATATATTTGGAACATATGAAAGCCACAGTGTCTTACAAGATCTGGAGAGAACATGTAGGAAGTTTGGAGATGGATAGAGAAAATGGTGGAACCGCAAAAAGAGACAGGAACTACGGTTTCCCAAGCCAAACGATTACAAAATGGACCCAATTTTAAAGGTATTAAGGTCTACTGGGAAAGGAAGATTAAAACTAATAGTGATTCCAGGTGATATGCAATATAATGAATAACATATTTGTCTCTAAGTCTATATACCTGGATGAATTAGTGCATTTTTGTTTTGACAAATTTGAGGGAAGACTCCAGAAGTGGAATGTAGATATTTTGAATGAGGCTGAACAGCTTCAGAATATTATGACAGTAAAGAGCTGATAGAGCAGGAGAACTGATAGGAATTTATTCTTTTATACTCTCATATTTCCCAACTACCATATAAGATTCCCTCCAGAAAAACTGTCTGGGCCTGTACCCTGGACCCTAGTGCTGATTTCTGTGACTAGAAGAAAATGCACTGAAGTTGGGCTCAGAAGACGTGGGCTTAAGCTCATCATCTGAAAATCCAGATGAATCTTGAGTTACAATCTCGCTATAGGACCCAGTTTCCCTGTGCGAGAATAGTAATAACAGCATATGCTTCACAAGGTTGTTGAAGAGTGAGGTCACATGTATTTATAAATTTTAAAGCACAGTACAGATGTAAAAATTATGACTGTAGGATTGTTAAAATCTCTTTACATATTAGTTGATAAGAATTTTAGGTCTGAATATGCATGGTAATATGAACTTTTTAGTAAGTTGAACTTTAACAAGGAACCTCTGGTTAACAGACACCTCTAGATGGAGAAAAATGACATTCCAGTCAAAGCAAATCATTGTGCGGTCGTGAAATGACTACAGCTGGGTTGGTGTTTTGAGGAAACCCTTCCTAGTACTTCCTACAAATTCCAGAAACCTAAAGAATTATCCCTTCCACATGGCAGGATGAATAAAACTCTTTAAATTACCCAACTCTCAAAATGCTCTAGTGAGAGGAAGAATTTCTAAAGAATTCAAATATGAGGAGGCAGCACAGGAATACTTTAACCTGGCCCTTCAGGAGGTGCCCAGAGTGGCACCAGCCCGCAGTCAGAGGACCAGCTGGGAGTTTGGGCAACAGCTTGCTCTGCTTCTGCCGAGCCATTTCAGGGAGTAGGTAGCCTGGCCCCTCTCTCAGGTGCCCCCCAAAAGACTGAGTACTCTGGAGTCAGATGAGGACTCTGTTAAATATAGCATTACTTACATATACTGCTTCCTTATCTTTGGAAAAGGATTACACGTTTTCCCAAAGATCATAAAAACAGGCTAGTAACCCAAAATGAAAGCATTTTGTGTACTTTCCAATTTCAAGTGCCATTTTGACCTTGCACCTTCTAATCCTCTTCCATTTTATCTATTTCTTTCATAACCTATTTATTCTTCCTACTCCAAATCCCTAAATTTGGCCTCCCTCTAGTTACTTTAGGAAGCTTCTGCTTCCTCCTGTCTCTCTTTCCTTGCTCCAGGTGTCCTGTACCCCTCTAACTTGTCCCTTCCTGACTCCAGACCACTCTCCCCTCACTGCCCACCCTTTTTCCTCTCCTCTCCCCTCTCTGCTCAGAAGTGTGGTTTGCATAGGTAGACATATTCTCCTAAAAGTTGCTCGTTCTCTCTGGGCAGCTTCATCTGTATAACGAGGATAACAATAGCATCCACCTTATGTTGTCAAGAAATTGAGTAAATTTAATTTGTAAACCACTTAAAATAGGGATTGACATATAGTAAGTGCTATATAGCTGACCCTTGAATAACTTGGGGGCTAAAGGCCTCAATGACCGCCCCCCTAGATAGTCAAAAATCTATGTGTAACTCTTGAATCCCCAGTAACTTCACTGCTAATAGCCAACTGTTGACTGGAAGCCTTACTGATAACATTATCAGTCAATTAAAACATAATTTTTTTGTATGTTATATGTATTATATGCTGTATTCTTACAATAAAGTAAGCTAGAAAAAAAGAAGATATTTCTTTAAACTGTCACAAATTTCCAAAAGAATTTTCCAATATATTTATTGCAAAAAATCCATGTATAAATGGACCCACATACTTCAAACTCATGTTGTTCAAGGGTCAGCATTATAAGTATTTTTTTTACAAAAATAATAGATGTGAACAGGCAAATGAGGATATCTTTAATATGTTCTTCCTGGCTTACCTGTATTTATTATAAGCACTTCCATACCTCAGTCTGACCTCAAACCCTTTTCAATTTTCTATTTCAATTCCTGCTAAGCATTTTCAATTCCCCCCTTTCTCAAGCTTCCTAAACCCAATTCCAATCAAGAAGTTCTGTTAAAGCTATATAAAACTGCCAATCATAATAAATAGTCAGCATATTTTAAGTAAATTAGTCAAACTGGTTATTTGATACATGTCTCATGCTAACATTAAAATTAACAAAATTTTCATTAATTTTGTCTTCATATCAAAATGCCATAGATACTCTTTTGGTCACCTAAATTAAAATCCACATCCTAATAAACACTTTTAAATGTTAATATTTTATTCAATGAGAAATTAGTTTCCTTATTATCATTTCCATGCATGTTCATTCAGTAAATACCTCACGGATGCCTATTATGAGCCAAGCATAAGTCTAGGTATTGAACACACAGAGATTAGTAGAACAAAATCCCTGCCTTCCCGAAGCTGATCATCTGATTAAGGGCATGAAAAGAATAACTATTTCAAACATAGAAGTCATAGAATTAAACTCTAGATCTGGAATTTAATTTAATCAAAATGATTTCATAAATGAATAAACTGAGAGTCAGTGAAATTAAGTGCTTTGCCCAAAGTCACTCAGTTTAATGGCAGATGAAAGACAGACCCAAATACCCACTGATGGTCTTGCAGCATTTCACACATGCTCCTCTAAGATATGGGAGTTTTTCACACTATCCCCAGAAACCACCTGGAAAGGGGGAGACTGAGGCCTCCAACCCTGCTTCCATCAGATCAATTTCATAGTTATCTGGATTGTGTATTGAATCTCCAGGAAAAGGTTTGCTTGAACAACTTGATCCACTTATTTTATAAATGAAAAGTACTGCCCTCTAACGGAAAGGATCTCCTGAGAGGTTGTGTGATAAAGAGCACCCTGGGTTCAGAGTTACAGACTCTGGAATTCTATGTGCTTTAGACAAACTTTGCAAAAACATCAAAGTTATGTAGATTGGAAGCCATTATTTTAACTTTTGGATGTTCCCAGTTAGGAACTGGAATATCCTGGATAATTTATTTTTTTAAAACAATGCTTTCCAAAGTTGTTTCTAAGGCTAGGTATACTAGTTTCTGAGGAAGTTTTCTTAGCTGGAGAACTCCACTAGTCTCTCAGGAGTTATCTCTTTAACTGTGCCAAACATTGTCTGTGAAGACAGCTTTATAGTGTGGGACTGGAATGATTTATCTATTTGGTGGTCTACAAAGGTTTCATGTGGAAAAAATCAGGAGGAAAAATGTTAACCTATACTTTCTTGGAACTTTGGAATTCCCTCCTTATCCTTATGTTAATATTTCATTAATATAATTGAAAATGTTAAATTCTACTATGAGATGGGATACAGAATAAAAATATAAAAGCTGTTCAGGAAGTATAATGGAAAAAGATCAATTATCAGCTGTACAGCCGGACTAGATCAGTGTTATTTTTAGATGTGAATACCTTTGAGAAATCATGAAAGCTATAGGTCCTCTACGCAGACAAAATGCATAAACATGAAAAAATTTCTACAATATCATAGGATTCATGGATCCCTGAGTTTCTGTATCTAATTTTTATAATGATGAAGTTAAAAAGTAATGACCAAGTTTCGTTCTCCAATTTAAAAAGGCTAAAAACGAAGTTTCCTGTGTTATGGAGAATATGAAGCTGAGATGAAATATTTGTTAAGTGGGTTGTTTGGCTTTTTGTTGTCTGTTTTGTTTTCTGATGTTGGCAGAAATGAGGGGTGTAATTCAGAAAGGACTCCTGGACTTCAGTTGAATGTCTCTGACTGAAGTTTCACAGACAGAGTGCAGCAAGCAGGGAGTCCTTTTGCTCAGGCCTCAGGCTGTGACTTGACCATTTCAACCAGGGGCAGAAGAGAGCAACTGCAAACACAAAACGGCAGATCTAGCTAATCCTCCAGGCTTGAGCCCACAAGAATATATCCACCCTAGCTAGCTGCGAAATAAACATTTAACAAAATGAACCTCCCAAATAGCAAGTTGTTACTGAGATTTGGTGAATTAGAAGGATAATCACTCAAGCCACTGCAATCCAGTTTCCAGCCACTAATACTGTTCCTCCCATATTCAGTAATAACACCTAGTTGATAAATCAATGGATGTTTTCACTTCTTGCACTTTCTTTTCTACAGCTTGGTGAAGGTCGAAAAAAGCAATGGAAACCATATCACAAAAAGAAAAATGTTCAGCAATATGTATTTGATCACCGATTTCCATCTCATCCAAAATTTCCACCTCACTGGAAACTATTACTTCAAAAGCGTCACCATTTTAATCAATCCATACAACAAAAGCCTAAAAATTCAAAGAGAGGAAACTCATTGTCAAAATATCCCTGGCTACATAAGTGTCCAGTTAAAAATAACACTGTGATCAACAATAATGCCTCAGAGACTACTGTTCAAACCCTACCTATGAGTCCCACATCTGCTTCCACCAAAATTTCTCTCTTCCCAGATGTGACTCCTCTTGTTCAGAATGCTACCACCACATCTGCAAGGGAAAATTATGTCACCACACACTCTTCTGCAGGTACACCATCACCGCAACCTTCCCCAGTTCTGCCAGAGACCACAGCTGCCCCGCCCACCTCTTCCCCAGCTCCACCAGAGACCACAGCTGCCCCACCTACATCTTCCCCAGCTCCACAAGAGACCACAGACACCCCACCCACCTCTTCCTCAGCTCCACAAGAGACCACAGCCACCCCACCTACATCTTCCCCAGCTCCACAAGAGACCACAGCCTTCCCACCTACATCTTCCCCAGCTCCACCAGAGACCACAGCCTTCCCACTTACATCTTCTCCAGCTCCACCAGAGACCACAGCCACTCCACCTACATCTTCCCCAGTTCCGCAAGAGACCACAGCTGCCCCACCTACATCTTCCCCAGTTCCACAAGAGACCACAGACGCCCCACCCACCTCTTCCTCAGCTCCACCAGAGACCACAGCCACCCCCCCTACATCTTCCACACCTCCACCAGAGACCACAGCTGCCCCAAATATCACACCTCATCCTTCCCCAACTACTCTTGCATCTGAAACTTCCAAAATTACAGCTGCACCCATAACCCAATCTATGACTCCAGCCACCATTCAAACTACTACTGTTGAACAACCAACTTTATCTTTTCTGCAAAATGCATATATTGATATGTGGCAATATATTTTTAACATAATAGAGCAGATTTGGAATATTAGACCAAAGCAATAGCATATCACCCACTGGAAAGTGTTCTGTTATTATGTATGATTTGTGGGTGAAGATTACCACCTTTACTTTTACCACCAATCTCAAAATGAAATTATACTATTCCCCAAAGTTAAAGCACTGTCAACTAATCTTTGAATCTAACTATTCACCTCACATGACCTATTAACAGGAAAAACCACTTCTATTTCAAAAACCAGGTGAATGACCACAATTTAAGATCACTCTGTGGAACCTACAGAGATAGGGTGAAAGAAACCTTTTACCACTGAGGGGGTGAAAGGCCGTTAGATAAAGAGATAAAATCGTATGGATCAGCAACCACTTATTTTTCCTTAAATGTTGAAACTATAAAGTCACTACATTGTACACCCCAGTCAAAAGCCCACCTGAATTATCTAACACCACCAATATCGGTGGATAAACTTGGTTCTGTCCAAATGAACAAAAACGTCTAAATATCTGTAGATGAACCTATCATTTTATTATTGATTAGTGACACAAATCCCTTAAACAATCATCTAAGAACTTTAGCTGAAATTCCATTGCACAAAATGTGAACCAAGAAAGGGAAAAGTTCATTTTATATGAAGATCTGAAGTGCATGAAAATGAAATTTGGCAGCCAAGACCAATCCAGAACTGTGGCATTACATTTCTGACAGCATATAATTGTTTAGACTTCCTAGTTGACATTTATTGTATTATGTCTAAGTTAATTTAGATCTAATGTGCTTGATTCTAACCTCTGTGAATCAAAGGAAAACATGGTGGTTATTATATTTTACCATTAATTCAATTTACTGCTAATTCAATCAATTCACATTAATTAAATATGAAATGTATTCAACAGTGGAATATTTTCTAAAAATTTTAGCTATATTTTTTAATATGTTCTAAAGCAAACCATATCAAACTACTACCCTAATGTCAAGTTTGCAAAACTGTCTCTGAAAATAAACCTTCTAGTCAGTAGAAGAATAAAAACTTTCTACTTGATATATAGAGATAATGTCAATTTGGGGTGTGGAGGTATTTTATTTTCAGTCACTACTACTAAGAATTCTGATGATTGTATTTAGATTTTTAGCCAGTTAATAAAGACTTCACATGGCAATCTATTTTCATTGTGTGTATTTGGAAGTCCCTGCCTCTTTCAGATTCTAAGACTGGTGAAGAGGTCTAAATGAAGATCTGTGTTCTCACCACTGCCAATAAGTAGCCAATAGCCTGGGTAGGTCACTCACTATCTCTGAACATCAGTTTTTTCATCCTTTAAACAAAGTGGTTAATTTACTTAGATTAACTTAATCTTTACTAAATATTGCTTATTAATATATCTTTCCAATCCAAATTCTGTTGCCCTATTCTTCTCAGACTGACAATTTAAGATTCCCATACCTCTCATTTAACTCTGTTCCTTCAGTCTCACTGTAGAGTAGCTCTGTACCTTTCTGAATTATCTTAAAAGAATAGAAACTAGTCCTTTCCCTGAGAATACTCTCCAATTTTAGAATGGTCAAGATATATCACCTTGAGGCTGAAGAATTCGGTATTATCAGCATACACTTCATCTATACGAATTGGAATTCTAGGTCAACATCTGGAAATAAAGAGAATGAAATGGAATGGAATAGATAATAGAACAGAATAGAAAATAGAATTAATCACATTATCCTCAGCAAGAACTGTGTACATTACAACAAACACTATACCCAATTGCCTTGAGTATTGTAAGAGATATAGAAGGGGAAGAGATCAATATATGCATTGATTAGAAATGGGTTATTTGGTCTACAGTTTATTAGTATCAAACTATATTACATGTTTGCATCGTAGTGGCATAAAAACAGACAGATTAATGGAGTGGAATAGAGAACTCAAATTAACTCATGCATAGATGACCAATTCATTTAGGACAAAGGAACAAAGAATATACAATAGGGAAAGGATAGTCCTTCAATAAAAGGTGTTGGGAAAGCTGGACAGCCACATACAAAAGAATGAAACTGGACCACTGTATTACACCATTCACAGAAAAACAACTAAAAATGGATTAAAAACTTAAACATAAGACCTGAAATCATAAAACTACTAGAAGAAAACACAGGGGCTAAGATCTTTGACTTTAGTATTGGTGATGATATTTTTGGATTTGACACCAAAGTGAAGGCAATAAAAGCAAAAATCAATAAGTAAAACTACATCAAACTAAAATGCTTCAGGGTCAGGGGAAAAAAGATGGCAGAGTAGGAAGGCAAGGCAGAAACCTCCTCCCACAGCCACACCAAGGAAGCAACTACAGCAAATACAACTAACCCTGAAAATGACCTGAAGACTGCAGAACAGACCACCTATACTAGGTGAAAAAAAGACTGCACAGAGAAGGGTAAAGTGGCAGAGCCATGATCAGTCAGGAGCCCAGGTCTTCCTACATCCAAGCCCCCAAGCAGGAGGAAGAGGAATGGAGTAGGGAGGGGTTAAGGGCTCAAGAATCCTGCACACCTGGCCCTGGATATCTTCTATGGGAATGTGAGTCCACACTGCGTCGGGCTTTGTGATAAGTGGAGCTGGACACCGGGTAGAGTTGGAGCATTCTGGGATACTGAGAGTCCTGCTGCTTATGGAGGATAGGCACACTCCATCAGTCATGCTGAGATCCATAATAGAGGCAGCAGTTTGGAGGATTTACCAGAAGCTGGAAGGATGCCAGAGGGGTAAAGGTTGCCCTGAAGTATCTCTGTTCCACAAGAGAAAGGACAGGTGGATGACACTTCCCTAGCCCTCCCTTAACCCAATAGGTCAGGTACTCACAGGAGCCCCAAATCCTCCTCACTGGTGGTTCAGCCCCAAGGTACTTCCCTGTGCACCTTCCCACCTGCCAGCCAGCCCACTTAGCCCAGCAGTGTCATACTTTGCTGTCTGGCAGGTAGAGGGAGGCTTTCACAGTATTCTTGGCCCCATCTCAACCCAACCGAGGAGGCGCCTGCAGGAGCCAGCTCTGAGCATTCTTTCCTCCTCACAGGCAGGCCAGCCTGTTGCTGAACCACAGAGTGCCTCCCCAAAAGCGATGCAACCAACCTGCCCAGCTTGTTAGCCCAGCATTGCCATCATTGCTTCAGGCAGGCAGAAGGCAGCCCTACCGACAATGATCCCAGCAAAAGAACCACTGCTCAGCTCACAAAGGGCTATTTGAGGCAAACTGCCATCCATAGCAAACTGAGATAGACCATTGCTGGCAGAAAAACAGACAGACACAAAGGTGGCCCTGCCCATAGCCCAGCAACAGCAACAAGGCCTCCACTGTGAAGGAGAGCCAGGCACTGAAGACTAAAGAGTCTTGAGCTTCTGGGCACCACAGGACACCTTCTTCATAAAGCCATTACTCTCTAGACCAGGAAACAGGGCAGATCCATCCAAAACAAAGAAAGAAACACAGAAACCCTGACAAAATGAAAAGGCAGAGGAATATGTTCCAAACAAAACTACAGGATAAGACACAGAGAGAAGGCTAAAGGAAATGAGATTACCAATCTTCTTGATAAAGATTTCAAACTAACAGTCATAAAAATTCTCACTGATCTGCAGAAAAGTATTGAGGATCTCAGGGAGGACATCAACAAAGAGATAGAAGAGTTGAAAAAGAGTCATACAGAGCTGAAGAATACAGTAATTGAAATGAAACATGTAATGGAGGGAATGAATATCAGATTGCTGCAAGTAGAGGAGACAGTCAGTGAGATGGAAATTAGAGAACAGAAACAAAACAGAGCTGAGGAACAGAGATAAAAAAGAATCTCTGGAAATGAGAGGATGCTGAGAGAGCTGCGTGACAACTGCAAATGAAACAATATTCACATAATAGGGGCACGAGAAGGAGAAGAGAGAGACAAAGGGGTAGAAAGTCTCTTTGAGGAAATAATTGATGAAAACTTCCCCAATCTGGGGAAAGAAACAGACACCCAGGTCTTGGAACCACAGAGATCCCCTAAATAAATCCCAGGAAGACAACACCAAGACATATAACTAAAATGACAAAGATTAAGGATAAGGAGAGGGTACTGAAAGCAGCCAAAGACAGAAAAAAGATTACTTATAAGGGAAATCTCATCAGGCTATCAGCTGATTTCTCAGCAGAAACTTTACAGGCCAGAAGGGAGTGCCATGAACTATTTAATGTATTGAAACAGAAGGACTTTCAACCAAGAATCTTCTACCCAGTAAGATTACCATTCAAATTTGAAGGAGAGATTAAACATTTCCCAGATAAACTAAGGCTGAAGGAATTTACAACCACTAAACTGGCATTACAGGATATGTAAAAGGGACTTCTTTAGATAAAAAGGTTATTAAGCCTAAATAGTTTCACTAGTGAAAATAAACCCACAGTAAAGGTAGTAGACAGTTACTTACCAAATAAGTAGGAAATGAAAACAAAAAAAAAAATAGTAAAATCAGCTATACACAAAATCAGTCAAAGGATACAAACAAAATGCAGATTATGACATGTAATACATAAAATGTGGAGGAGAAAGAAGAATAAAAAAGAAGTACTTTTAGATTGTGCTTGTAATAGAGGAATCATCAACTTAATATAGACTGCTATATAGTTATGAAACTATCCAGGAACCTTATAGTAACCACAAACCTAAAGCCTATAATAGATATACAAAAAACTAAAAAAGAGTAATGCAATCACAAAACTAAAGAAAACCATCAAATGAGAGAAGAGTATAAGATAGGAAGAAAGAAACAGAAAGGAACTACAAAAACAACCAGAAAACAATGAATAAAATGGCATTATGTACATACTTATCAATGATTACTTTAAATGTAAATGGACTGAATGCACCAATCAAAAGACATGGGGAATACTCTGGGATTCAAGATGACGGCGTGAGAGGTGAGACAGAGAACTCCACCCAAAACCACAGACAGTGTGAAAATATAGTTAATACAACTAACCCTAAAACAGCAACAGGAAAGAAGGCTGCACCAGACTGCATACAGACCTCACAAACAGAGCAGACCTCACCCAACAGGGTAATGTTTGAAAGCCTTGATCAGGTGGGACCCAAGCCTTTCCCCCACCCCACCATACAGGCAGGAGGAAGAGAAATGAAGTGGGGGGGGTGGAAGCCTGGGACTGCTGAACACCTTGCCCTGAACATCTGCTTCGCGAGCAGAAACCTACATTGTGTAGTGCTCCAGACGTTGGGAGCTGGGAAAGGTGGAGTGCTTGAGAGACAGATTCCGGCCATTTGTGGAGGATGGGATCCACACCTGGCCACTCTGAGAAAAGGGAAAACAGGCAGTCTGAGAGCTGAGAGGCTGCTGAAGATGCAGGGTTTGCACAGAGCTTTCTGCATGGGAGAAGAGATAGGGGGAAAGGTTGGGTGCACTCTGCCCAGCAGATTGGGAACTTTGAGGAGCTTCAGATGCTCCATCCACAAGGCTGGCGACTCAGATCCAAGGCCCCCCACTGTGATATGAAGCCGGCCTAGCCTTCTTCTTGGCCTGTCAGCACCGGTTTGCAAACTGGCATTCACTGCTCTGGTGTCAGGCCAGCCAGAGGGAGGCCTCACCTACAACAGTGAGAGATGCAGAGCACAGAGGCTTACACTTGTGTTCTCAGCCCACTGGCTGTGATACTGGAGACAGGCAGGGCAGACGGGAATCAGGAAACAGATCTTTCCTCCCCCCAGCACCAGCTCCACTCCCCTACAATCCCTAACCTCACTCTAGGGGCTGGGCAGCTCCAGAGACTGGAGCTTCTGGGCACTAGAGGGCCCCACAAAGAAATATGAAATGTCGAAAGAACATGGTACAGACCAAAATCTTACAAACCCCAGAAATAGGGCCAAATGAAATTGAACTCACCAATTGTCTTGAAAGACAGTTCAAAATAAAAATCACAAACATGCTAATGGAGGTACAGAAAAATATTCAAGAACTCAGGAACGAATTTAGGATGGAGATTCAATCATTAAGAAATTCCATATCTAAAATGAAACATACAATGGAGGGATTTAAATCAGACAAGATGTAGTAGAAGAGATGGTGAATGGAATAGAAATTAGAGAAGAGGAATACAAAGAAGCTGAGGTCCAGAGAGAAAAAAGAATCTCTAAGAATGAAAGAATATTGAGAGAACTGTGTGACCAATCCAAACGGAACAAGGGATACAAAGTGTCATTGAGGAGGTAATTGCTGAAAACTTCCCCAGTCTGGGGAAAGAGATAGTCCCTCAAGCCATCGAGATACCCAAATCTCCCAACACAAGGGACCCAAGGAAGACAACATCAAGACATACGATAATTAAAATGGCAAAGATCAAGGATAAAGACAAACTTTTACAAGCAGCTAGAGAGAGAAAAAATATCACCTACAAAGGAAAACCCATCAGGCTATCATCGTATTTCTTAACAGAAACACTACAAGCCAGGAGGGAGAGGCATGATATATTTAATGCAATGAAACAGAAGGGCCTTGAACAAAGAATATTATACCCAGCAAGGTTATCATTTAAATTTGAAGGAGGGATTAAACAATTTTCAGATAAGCAAAAGCTGAGAGAATTTACCTCCCATAAACCACCTCTACAGTGCATTTTGGAGGGACTCCTATAGATGGAAGTATTCCTAAGACTAAATAGATGTCACCCAAGGGATAAGCAAAGAGTACAGAATATGATTCATAACACACACAGAATGGAGAAGGAAGAAAAAGGAGGGAAAAAAAGAATCCTTGGGTTGTGTTTGTAATAGTATACGAAGTGAGTTAAATTAGACTGTTAGATAGTAAGGGAATAATTACCCTTGAACCTTTGGTAGGCACAAATCTAAAGCCTGTAATGGCAATAAGTAAAAACCTATCGATAATCACCCTAAATGTAAATGGTCTGAATGCACCAATCAAAAGATGTAGAATCACTGAATGGATAAAAAAAATAAGACCCATATATATGCTGCCTACAAGAGATTCACTTCAAACCCAAAGACATACACAGACTAAAAGTAAAGGGATGGAAAAAGATATTTCATGCAACTAATAGGGAGAAAAAGCAGGAGTTGCTGTACTTGTATCAGGCAAAATAAACTTCAAAACAAAAAGAGTCATAAGAGACAAAGAAGGACATTACATAATGATAAAGGGATGAGTCCAACAAGAGGATATAACTATTATAAATATCAATGCACCCAACACAGGATCACCTACATATGTGAAACAAATACCAACAGAATTGAAGTTGGAAATAGAATGCAATGCATTCATTTTGGAGACTTCAACACACCACTAACTCAACAGGACAGATCAACAAGACAGAAAATAAGTAAAGAGACAGAGGCACGGAACAATGTATTAGAACTAATGGACTCCATGGACATCTACAGAACACTTCATCCAAAAGCAACAGGATACACATTCTTCTCAAGTGCACATGGAACATTTTCAAGAATAGATCATATACTAGGCCACAAAAAGAGCCTCAGTAAATTCAAAGAGATTGAAATTGTACCAACCAGCTTCTCAGATCATAAAGGTATGAAACTAGAAATGAATAACACAAAGAAAATGAAAAAGCTCACAAACACATGGAGGCTTAACAACATGCTCCTAAATAATCAATTGATCAATGACCAAATAAAAACAAGAGACCAAGAAATATATAGAGACAAATGGCAACAATAATTCAATAGTGTGAAATCTATAGGACACAGCGAAGGCTGTGCTAAGAGGGAAATATATTGCAATACAGGCCTACCTCAAGAAAGAAGAACAATCCCAAATGAACAGTCTAAACTCATAGTTACTGAAACTAGAAAAGGAAGAACAAATGGGGCACAAACTCAGTAGAAGGAGGGACATAATAAAGATTAAAGCAGAAATAAATAAAACTGAGAAGAATAAAACAATAGAAAGAATCAATGAAAGCATAAGCTGGGTCTTTGACAAAACAAACAAAATAGATAAACCCCTAGCCAGACATATCAAGAAAAAAAGAGTCTACACACATACAAACAGAATCAGAAATGAGAAAGGAAAAGTCACTACAGAAACCACATAAATACAAAGAATTATAAGAGAATACTATGAAAAATTATATGCTAACAAACTGGATAACCTAGAAGAAATGGACAACTTTCTAGAAAAATACAACCTTCCAAGGCTGACCCAGGAAGAAACAGAATATCTGAATAGACTAATTACCAGCAAAGAAATTGAATTGTTAATCAAAAAACTACCTAAGAACAAAACCCCTGTACCAGATGGTTTCACTGCTGAATTTTATCAAACACTTAGTGAAGACCAAATACCCATCCCCCTTAAAGTTTTCCAAAAAGTAGAAGAGGAGGGAATACTCTCAAACTCATTCTACGAGGCCAACATCACTCTAATACCAAAACGAGGCACAGACACCACAAAAAAAGAAAATTACAGAGCAATATCCCTGATGGACATAGATCCAAAAATACTCAACAAAATATTAGCAAACCGAAATCAAAAATGTATCAAAAAGATCATCCAACGTGATCAAGTGGGATTCATCCCAGGGATGCAAGGATGGTACATCATTTGAAAATCCATCAACATCATCCACTACATCAACAAAAAGAAGGACAAAAACCACATTATCATCTCCATAGATGCTGAAAAAGCATTTGACAAACTTCAACATCCATTCATGATAAAAACTCTCAACAGAATGGGTATAGAAGGAAAATACCTCAACATAATAAAGGCCCTAAAAATACAGTCAACATTATACTTGAGAGTGAGAAGATGAAAGCTTTTCCTTTAACACTGGAAACAAGACAAAGATGCCCACTCCACCCCCTTTTATTCAACATGGTTCTTGAGGTCCTAGCCACAGCAATCAGACAACACAAAGAAATAAAAGGCATCCAGACTGGCAAGGAAGAAGTCAAACTGTCCCTATGTGCAGATGACATGATATTGTATATAAAAAACCCTAAAGAATCCACTCCAAAACTACTACATCTAATATCTGAATTCAGCAAAGTTGCGGGATACAAAATTAATACACAGAAATCTGTTGCATTCCTATACACTAGTGGTGAACTAGCAGAGAGAGAAATCAGGAAAACAATTCCATTCACAATCGCATCAAAAAGAATAAAATACCTAGGAATAAACCTAACCAAGGAAGTGAGATTTATACTCTGAAAACTACAAGACACTCATGAGATAAATTAAAGAAGATAACAATGAATGGAAACACATCCCATGCTCATGGATAGGAAGAATGAATATTGTCAAAATGGCCATCCTGCCTAAAGCAATCTACAGATTCAATGCAATTCCTATCAAAATACCAACAACATTCTTCAATGAACTAGAGAAAATCATTCTAAAATTCATATGGAATGACAAAAGACCCCAAATAGCCAAAACAATCCTGAGAAGGAAGAATAAAGTGGGGCAAATTCAGCTCCCTGACTTCAAGCTCTACTACAAAGCCACAGTAATCAAGACAATTTGGTACTGGTACAAGAATAGACCCACAGACCAGGCCAGACTAGAGAGCCCAGATATAAACCCAAGCATATATGGTCAATTAATATACGATAAAGGAGACATGGATATACAGTAGGGAAATGACAGCCTCTTCAACAGCTGGTGTCGGCAAAACTGAACAGCTACATGTTAGAGAATGAAACTGGATTACTGTCTAACCCCATACACAAAAGTAAACTCAAAATGGATCAAAGACCTGAATGTAAGTCATGAAACCATAAAACTCTTAGAAAACAACATAGGCCCAAATCTCTTGGACATAAATATGAGCAACTTCTTCATGAACATATCTCCGAGGGCAAGGGAAACAAAAGAAAAATTGTACAAGTGGGACTGTATCAAACTAAAAAGCTTCTGTACAGGAAGGGACACCATCAATAGAACAAAAAGACATCCTACAGGATGGCAGAATATATTCATAAATGACATATCTGATAAGGGGTTGACATCCAAATTATATAAAGACCTCACACACCTCAACAAACAAAAAGCAAATAAGCCAATTAAAAATGGGCAGAGGAGCTGAACAGACACTTCTCCAAAGAAGAAATTCATATGGCACATGAAAAGATGCTCCACATTGCTAATCATCAGAGAACTGCAAATTAAAACCATAATGAGATATCACCTCACACCAGTTAGGATGGATGCCATCCAAAAGACAAACAACAACAAATATTGGTGAGGATGTGGAGAAAGGGGACCCCTTCTACACTGCTGGTGGGAATGTAAATTAGTTCAACAATTGTGGAAAGCAATATGAAGGGTCCTCAAAAATCTCAAAAGAGAAATACCATTTGACCCAGGAATTCCACTCCTAGGAATTTACCCTAAGAATGCAGAAGCCCAGTTTGAAAAAGACATATGCACTCCTATGTTTATCGCAGCACTATTTACAATAGCCAAGAAATGGAAGCAACCTAAGTGTCCATCAGTAGATGAATGGATAAAGAAGATGTGGTACATATACACAATGGAATATTATTCAACCATAAGAAGAAAACAAAGCCTACCATTTGCAACAACATGGAGGGAGCTAGAGGGTATTATGCTAAGTGAAATGAGATAGGCTGAGAAAGACAAGTATCAAATGATTTCACTCATCTGTGGAGTATAAGAACAAAGAAAAAACTGAAGGAACAAAACAGCAGCAGACTCACAGAACCCAAGAATGGACTAACAGTTACCAAAGGGAAAGGGACTGGGGAAGATGGGTGGGAAGGGAGGGATAAGGGGGAAAAACGGGTATTACAATTAGCACATGTAATGTAGCAGGGGGGGGGCATACGAGGAAGGCAGTATAACACAGAGAAGACAAGTAGTGATTCTCTAGCGTCTTACTCTGCTGATGGACCGTAACTGTAATGAGATATGTGGTGGGGACCTGATAATAGGGGGAGTCTAGTAACCATAATATTGCTCATGTAAATGTACATTAGTAATAGAAAATTTTTAAAAATAATAATAATTAATTTAAAAATTAAATGGAAAAAAAAGACATGTGGTGACAGAATGGATAAAGAACCAAGACCCATCTATATGCTATCTACCGGAGACTCATTTCAGACCTAAAGACATACACAGACTGAAAGTGAAGGGATGGAAAAGAAATTTGATGCAAATAATAGGGAGAAAAAGAAGGAGTAGCAGTACTTATATCAGACAAAATAGACTTTAAAACAAAGAAAGTAACAGGAGAGAAAGAAGGATTTTACATGATAATAAAGGGGATATAGCCATTATAAATATCCATGCATAGGAGCACCTAAATATGTAAAGCAAATACTAACAGAATTAAAGGGGGACACAGACTGTAACTCATTCATACTAGGAGACTTTAACACACCACTTACATCAATAGACATTAACCAGACAAAAAATAAATAAGGAAACAGAGGCACTGTATAACACATTAGATCAGATGGACTTAAAAGATATATACAGAACATTCTGTCCAAAAGCAGCAGAATACACACTTTCCCCAAGTGCACATGGAATGTTCTCCAGAATAGATCACATATTAGGCCACTAAAGAGCCTCAATAAATTCAAAAAGATTAATATTGTATCAAGCAACTTCTTGGACCACAATGGTATGAACTAGAAATTAATTATACAAAGAAAACAAAAAACCTACAAACAATAGAGGCTAAACAACATGTTTCTAAGTAATCAATAGATCAATAATAAATCAAA
Organism: Smutsia gigantea; assembly: GCA_032199065.1. Taxonomy (NCBI): domain Eukaryota; kingdom Metazoa; phylum Chordata; class Mammalia; order Pholidota; family Manidae; genus Smutsia; species Smutsia gigantea. The sequence continues at coordinate 79,219 of JAVSCE010007329.1, read as the reverse complement.
ATAGAAATCAAGCAATATATGGAGACAAATGAAAACAAAAAAGAACAGTCCAAAACTTGTGGTTGCCACAAAAGTGGTTCTAAGAAGGAAGTACATGGCAATACAGGCTACCTCAAGAAACAAGAACAATCCCAAGTAAGCAGTAGACAACTCACAATTTAGAAACTAGAAAAAGAAGAACAAATGAAGTCCAAAGTTCATAGAAGGAGGGACATAATACAGATAAAAGCAGAAATAAATAAAATAGAGAAGATAAAACAAAGGAAAAGTCAATGAAACCAAGAGTTGCTTATCTCTTCAAGAAGATAAACAAAATAGACAAACCCTAGCCAGACATATCAAGAAAAAAAGAGATGACACAAATAAAATAAGAAATGAAAAGGAATAATTACAACTGTTAGAAAAAGAAACACAAAGAATTATTAGAAAATTGTATGAAAAATTATATCCCAATAAATTGGGCAACCTAGAAGAAATGGACAAATTCATAGAAAAATGCAACCTTCTAAGATTGACCCAGGAAGTAACAGAAAATCTGAACAAATTACCAGTAACAAAATTGCACTGGTAATCAAAAAACTCCCACCAAAAAAAATCCAGGACTGAATGACTTCAGAGCTGAATTATACAGTAGTCCAGTTTCATTCTCTTACATGTAGCTGTCCAGTTTTTCCAACACCAGCTGCTGAAGAGGCCGTCATCTCCCCAGTGTATATCCAAGGCTCCCTTATCAAATATTAATTGACTGTATGTGTTTGGGTTGATGTTTGGATTTTCTATTCTATTCCACGGGTCTGTGGGTCTGTTTTTGTGCCAATAACAAATTGTCTTGATTACTGTGGCTTTGTAGTAGAGCTTGAAGTCAGGGAGCATAATTCCCCCTGTTTTATTCCTCCTTCTCAGGATTGCTTTGGCTATTCGGGGTCTTTTGTGGTGCCATATGAATATTAGAATTATTTGTTCTAGTTCATTGAAGAAAGCTGTTGGTAGGTTGATAGGGATTGTGTTGAATCTGTAGATTGCTTTGGGTAATATAGCCATTTTGACAATATTTATTCTTCCTAGCCAAGAGCATGGGATGCATTTCCATTTGTTAGTGTCCTCTTTAATTTCTCTTAGGAGAGTCTTGTAGTGTTCAGAGTACAGGTCTTTCACTTCCTTCGTTAGGTTTATTCCTAGGTATTTTATTCCTTTTGATGCAATTGTGAATGGAATTGTTTTTCTGATTTCTCTCTGTGTTAGTTCATCATTAGTGTATAGGAAAGCAACAGATTTCTGTCTGTTAATTTTGTAACCTGCACCTTTGCTGAATTCAGATATTAGTTCTAGTAGCTCTGGAGTGGAGTTTTTAGGGTTTTTTATGTACAATATCATGTCATCTGCAAATAGTGACAATTTGACTTCTTCTTTACCAGTCTGGATGCCTTGTATGTCTTTGTTTTGTCTGATTGCCGTGGCTAGGACCTCCAGTACTATGTTGAATAACAGTGGAGAGAGTGGGCATCCCTGTCTTGTTCCCGATCTTAAAGGAAAAGCTTTCAGCTTCTCGCCGTTAAGTATGATGTTAGCTGTGGGTTTGTCATATATGTCCTTTATGATGTTGAGGTACTTGCCCTCTATACACATTTTGTTGAGAGTTTTAATCAGGAATGTATGCTGAATTTTGTCAAATGCTTTTTCAGCATCTATGGAGATGATCATGTGGTTTTTGTTCTTCTTTTTGTTGAAGTGGTGGATGACGTTGATGGATTTTCGAATGTTGTACCATCCTTGCATCCCTGGGATGAATCCCACTTGATCATGGTGGATGATCATCTTGATGTATTTTTGAATTCGGTTTGCTAATATTTTGTTGAGTATTTTTGCATACACGTTCATCAGGGATATTGGTCTGTAGTTTTCTTTTTTGGTGAGGTCTTTGCCCGGTTTTGGTATTAGAGTGATGCTGGCTTCATAGAATGAGTTTGGAAGTATTCCCTCCTATTCTGTTTTTTGAAAAACTTTAAGGAGAATGGGTGTTATTTCTTCTCTATATGTCTGGTAGAATTCAGAGGTGAATCCATCTGGTCCGGGGGTTTTGTTCTTGGGTAGTTTTTTGATTACTGCTTCAATTTCGTAGCTGGTGATTGGTCTGTTTAGTTTTTCTGTTTCTTGTTTGGTCAGTATTTTCCTAAAAAGTTTTCCATTTCTTCTAGGTTTTCCAGCTTGCTAGCATATAGATTCTCATAATATTCTCTTATAATTCTTTGTATTTCTGTGGGATCCATTGTGATTTTTCCTTTCTCATTTCTGATTGTGTTTATGTGTGTAGATTCTCTTTTTCTCTTAATGAGTCTGGCTAGGGGTTTATCTATTTTGTTTATTTTTTCAAAGAACCAGCTCTTGGTTTCATTTTTTTTTTTCTATTACTTTGTTCTTCTCAATTTTATTTATTTCTTCTCTGATCTTTATTATGTCCCTCCTTCTGGTGACTTTGGGTCTCATTTGTTATTCTTTTTCCAATTTCAGTAATTGGGTCTTTAGACTATACATTTGGGAATGTTCTTCTTTCTTTAGATAGGCCTGGATTGCAATATACTTTCCTCTTAGAACTGCCTTTGCTGTGTCCCATAGAAGCTGTGGCTTTGTGTTATTGTTGTCATTTGTCTCCATATACTCTTTGATTTCTGTTTTGATTTGGCCCTTGACCCATTGATTAATTAGGAGAATGTTGTTAAGTCTTCATGTATTTGTGAGCCTCTTTGTTTTCTTTCTAAAGTTTAATTCTAGTTTAATACCTTTATGATCTGAGAAGTTGGTTGGTAGAATTTCAATGTTTTTGACTTTACTGAGGTTCTTTTTGTGGCCTCGTATGTGGTCTATTCTGGAAAATGTTCCATGTGCACTTGAGAAGAATGTGTATCCTGTTGCTTTTGGGTGTAGAGTTCTGTAGATGTCTGTTACGTCCATCTGTTCTAGTGTGTTGTTCAGTGCCTCTGTGTCTTTATTTATTTTCTGTCTGGTTGATCTGTCCTTTGGAGTGAGTGGTGTGTTGAAGTCACCTAAAATGAATGCATTGCTGTCTATTTCCTCCTTTAATTCTGTTAGTATTTGTTTCACAAATGCTGGCACTCCTGTGTTGGGTGCATGTATATTTAAAATGTTTATATCCTCTTGTTGCACTGACCCCTTTATCATTATGTAATGTCCTTCTTTATTTCTTATTACTTTCTTCGTTTTGAAGTCTATTTTGTCTGATACAAGTACTGCAACACCTGCTTTTTTTCTCCTTATTTGCATGAAATATCTTTTTCCATCCCTTCACTTTTAATCTGGGGATATCTTTGCGTTTAAGGTGAGTTTCTTGTAGGCAGCATATAGATGGGTCTTGCTTTTTTATCATTCTGTTACTCTGTGTCTTTTGATTGGTGCATTCAGTCCATTTACGTTTAGGGCGATTATCTAAAGATATGTACTTATTGCCATTGCTGGCTTTAGATTCGTGGTTACCAAAGGTTCAAGGGTTGCTTCTTTACTATCTAACAATCTAACTTAACTTTCTTATTAAGTTATTGTAAACACAGTCTGATGTTTATTTATTTCTCTCCCTTCTTTTTCTTCCTCCTCCGTTCTTTATATACTAGGTGTTTTATTCTTTGCCTTTAGTTAGTGTTTGGATGGTCTGCTTTCTTTGCTATGATTTTATTTTCTCTGGTGACAGCTTTTTAGCCTTAGGAATGCTTCCCTCTAGAGCAGTTGCTTTAAGATGTCCTGTAGAGGTGGTATATGGGAGGCAAATTCTGTCAGCTTTTGCTTGTTTGGAAATCGTTTAATCCCTCCGTCATATTTAAGTGATAATCGTGCTGGATACGGTATTCTTGGTTCTAGGCCCTTCTGTTTCATTGCGTTAAATATATCATGTCATTCTCTTCTAGCCTGTAAGGTTTCTGTTGAGAAGTCTGATGTTAGTCTGACGGGTTTTCCTTTGAAGGTGATCTTTTTTCTTTCTCTAGCTGCCTTTAATACTCTGTCCTTATGTTTGATCTTTGCCATTTTAATTATTATGTGTCTTGGTGTTGTCTTCCTTGGGTCCCTTGTGTGAGGAGATCTGTGGGCTTCCATGGACTGTGAGACTATTTCCTTCCCCAGCATGGGGAAGTTTTCAACAATTATTTCTTCAAAGACACTTTCTATCCCTTTTTCTCTCTCTTCTTCCTCTGGTACTCCTATAATGAGAATATTGTTCCGTTTGGATTGGTCACACAGTTCTCTTAATATTCTTTCATTCCTAGAGATCCTTTTATCTCTCTCTGCCTCAGCTGCTCTGTGTTCTTCTTCTCTGATTTCTATTGCATTAACAGTCTCTTGCATCTTGTCCAGTCTGCTGCTGAGCCCGTCGATGGCTTGTCTCATTTCTGCATTATCTTTCCTGACTTCCCTCACTTCCTCCCTTAGTTCTTGCATATTTCTCTGTAGATCCATCAGCATGGTTATGACTTTTATTCTGAATTCTTTTTCAGGAAGATGCTGCAATTCCATCCCTTCAGGTTCCTTCTCAGAGGGTGCCTGTGTCTGGATTTTTTTCTGTATCATGTTATTCAGTCTTGTCATGTTGATAGGAGTAGTCACTGGTAGGTGCTACGTATGTCAGCTGCGCTCTTTAAAAAAAACCACCAAAAAAACAAGCAAGCCAAAAAAAAAAGACATAAAGAAGAAAGAAATGAAAGAAAAGGAAAAAAAACGGGGGGACAAGAAGTAAAACAGACGAGCAAAAAAGAAAAACAAAGCGCAAGAAATAAAAGGAGTAAAAAAAAGGGTGGGGCAAGAAATAAAACAAACGAGCAAAAAAAAAAAAAGCCCACCTGGAGTGGATTCTCTAAGCGTGCTGTAGTTGTCGCTGTTGCTCCACTAATCCACAGTCGCGGCCACGGCGCTTTTTGGCTGGGTTGGTAACAAGTGGGAGGCTATTGTTTTCTGTATAAAGTTCCAGCATGTCTGCTCCCTTCTCTCTGTCACCAGCAACGGGGACCAAAGTTCCCCAGGACTTCCAGCCTGCAGGGCTGAGCTCGCCCGGGCGATGGTGTTCCTTCGCTGGGCCCGCTGCCTCTCCGAGACCGCTGCAAATGGCGTGCGCTTTTCTCTTGTCCCTGGGTGCTGGCTGCACAGTCCCGGTGCCTTCCCAGCTCTAAACCTGCACCTTCTGCCTCTCCTATGACCGATGCACTGCGCGATGTGTGTCAGCGCTCCCAGCACAGACCACCGGGCTGGTTATTTTGCGGACCTGCTCTTCCACTCCCTCCTGGCTCCAAATCCTCTCTTCCCGCCGGCACGCTGGGGTGGGGGAGTGTTCGGGTCCCGCCAGGTCGCAGCTCCATATCTTACCCGCCCCTTGGGGTGCCGAGTCCTCTCGTGTGTAGCTGCACGCTGTGCGCTTTCTTGTGTATTCTGGTCTCTCTTTTAGGAGTAGTTGTATTTGCTGTATTTTCATAGATAAATATAGTGTTGGGAGGAGATTTCTGCTGCCCTGCTCACACCGCCATCTTCCCGGAAGTCTCAGCTTTCTCCTTTTTTATTATTTTTCTCTTTATTCTGCTGTGTTAAGAGAAAATGATGCAGTCGTAATCCTTGAGTTCTTCTGCAAAGAAGCTCTCTATCTTCGTCTGTTGGAAATGTTTCTGTTCACTTTCTAAATCACACTGTGGAACCAAATCACACTTTGAAGACCACTGAGCTGGAGCCTAGGAGGAGCCATCTTCGACGAACTGGCCCACTTTGCAGCACAAAACATGAGGAGAAGTTTGAGTAATGGGAGAGGTGAGGCAAAATCTATTAGTCAGCTTTTAAAAGAAGGAAATCCTTTCATGTGCAACAACATAGATAAACCTGGAGGGCAGTATGATATGAGAGAAACTAGCCAAAGAAAGACAAACTACTGTATGACATCACTTATATGTGGAATTTTAACCAAAAAATAATAATAATAATCAACCTCATAGAAAGAGATTAGAAAAGTGGTTACAAAGGGCTGGGGGATGGGAGAAATAGAGAAATTTTGTAGATGGAACAAACTTTCAGTAATAAGTTCAGTAATAACTTTCAGAACAATAAGTTCTGAGGATCTCATGTATAGCATGGCGATTATATTTAATAACACTGGGTTGTACATTACTAGGAAAGTAGAACTAATGTTCTCTCACACACACACAAAAGTAAATATATGAGGTGATGGTTGTGTGAATTAACTAGATGAGTGGAATCCTTTTATAAAGAGTATGCATATCAAATCATTGCACTGAGCACTTTAAATATCTTACAATTTTATTTGTAAGTTATTTCTCAAAAAAGCTGAAAAAAATGAATAAGGAAATCCTGTATGTTTGACATGGAGAGATTCAAGATACATGATGAAGTGAAAAAAGCAAGTTGCAGAATAATACATATAATACACTATCTTTTGTGTAAGAAAGTAGAAAATATATACATATACATACACGTATTTGCTTATATTTTTTAAAAACATTGCATGGATAACAAATATCTATAGGATAAAAATAGTTACCTAAAATAGCGATGAGACAGGTAGGAGAGAGGATCATAGATGTCTATATTTATACCACTGTGGATAGTTTTGTATTATGAACTATGTAAATATATTATCTAATTAAAAATAAATTTTAATTGTAAAAGCTAACATAGACAATCAACACAATAAATATTCAAATCATATAGTATATTGTAATAGTTATCTATTTTGGCTACAACAAAGTAGAACAAATTTAGTGGTTAAAACACCACAAATTTAGTCTTCATAGCTCTTCAGGTTAAAAGTCAAACACAGGTCTCACGGGCTATAATCAAGTTGGTGGCGGGATTGAAGTCCTTTCTAAAGGCTCTGGGGGAGAATCACTTCCCCGCCTTTTCCACCTTCTGAAGGCCCCCTTCTCCATCTTCACAGCCGGCAATGTTGCATGTTTCCATGCTTTTTTCCCATAGTCTTGTCTCTCTCTGACTATCCTCTCTCTCCTTCTCCCACCATTGTTTCACAGCTTATTCCCATCTTACAGACCCTTATGAGTACCTTGGGCCCACCAGATCATCCAGGACAATATTCTTACTTTAAAGTTGGATGATTAGTAACCTCAGTTACATCTGCAACCTCATTTCCCTTTCTAACACTAATACGCTCTGGGTTCCAGAGATTAGGATATGGACATCTTTAGAAGCCATCATTCTGCCTCTCCTTTATGTCAAAAGAGTAAGTGCATACAAGAAAGAACAAGGAGAAAACAGCAAATGCTGAAGAGAACATGTTCCAATTTAAACAGCAAGTAAAGATAAGCCTCATCGAGAAAAGTGACATTTGGGCAAAAACAGGAAGCAGAACTCACCTCAGCCATACTGGTTTCCTCACTGTCCTTCAAACCAGGCACTCTTTGACCTAACAGCCTATGCACAATTATTCTCTCTGCCCAGAGTCCCTTCACCCAAATACCTTCAGAGCTGACTCATTTCCTTCCTTTATATTTTGTCCAAAGATAGTGAAAAAGAAACGGGAGTATATTTTAGTAGCCAAACTTAGAAGGGACATACATTTCTTCTGTCATGTTCCATTCATTAGAACTAGACACAAGGCCACTAGATACAAGTATGGTGGCAAATTCAGTTTAGTTTTGTTTCTAAGACCTAAAAATGGGTTTGGGGAGCATCTAGCCAATGTCTTTCATGCCTTTTCTACACAACAGGACAGCACCTGGAACTATTCTGTGTGATTTCAGAAGATCTAGTAAATATTTGCCAGAGTCCCTGGCCATCTGGAAGGTAAACTAAATGTTATGGGCACAGAGGTACCATAAACTATTGGCCCATTTATGGTAGTGGGAATCTACTGACCAAAAAAATTTACATAGCTTAATCCCAGGACATAAAATTCACTGCAAGAATGGGACTCAAAGAGTCACAGTGTTCCTCAGCAATGAAGAGATATGGAAAGATCCACTGCCAAATATCATAACTACCATTTCTATGTATGGCTAAAGATTATCAATTGAGAAGTGACTTCCTCTTCCAACAAAACATTCTTCTATCTCCCATAAATACTGAAGGCTATAAGAGGCAGTATGCCTCTTTAAAAGATCCATTTGATTCGGCTACCATCTGGAGACATAAGAGAGCAGCTGGTCACCATCAAACTTCACCAACATTTTGACCTGTCCATAAGAAGCCTTCCACACTAAGGTAGGTACGAAACTCTGCACTTGACTCTTCTGAATCCTACTTCTACTCAGCTCCTTTTGCACACAAGTCTTACATTATAAGGTCTTTTTCTTTTTTTTAATTTTGAAGATATGTGAGTTTCATCCTGAAGAAAAAAGATTTGAAACACAAATCCAGTTTTCAATTATTTAAGAAACACAGATACAAAGTGAATTTTCTTTGCAGTAATACAAAAAAGGAGAAACAAAGAACTGCAAACTGCAGAGATTAAAGGACCTAATTACACAGGAGGGTTAGATGGAAGAGAAAGCCTCAGCAAATGGAGGTATCTGAGGCTTCCCTGAGCCAGGACAGTGATAAACATACTCGGTTTATACAACAACTCCATACACCTCTATGATAACTATGCTTCCTTCTGCTCTTGTTAGAGATCATCTTACACATGACTCGCATTACAGACGTGGAGACTCTTACTACAGGAAAGTTGCTTTAGATATGTCTGTGTCCCCTACTGTGCCTACCACAGAACCTGACATAGGGAAGTCACCCAAAAAAATGTCTTTAGATAATCTAAGAAGCTGGGAATTTGGGAATTGAGATCTGAAACGCTCATAGTCACATAAGGGCCATATAATTGGAAATCACATTACACCCTTCAAAGTACTTTCACATTATTAGGTCATCTCCTTCCTATGGTGAGTTCATGAGAAAGATGTCATTTTTTTCCCTTTTACAAAAAAGGAAACATTTTTGGTCCTCACCTGATTCCCGAACTGGGGAATCGAGTATGAGAGGAGACTTGTCCCCTGCTGTGTGAATCTGTGCTCTACCAACTCCAGGCCCACATCCTCCAAGAATGTTCTTCCCAGCTTCAAGGCATGTTTTCTTCTCTGCAACCCTGCACAGGCAACCTAATATTATCCACCTCACATGTTTTCTTGAGAATGTACTTTCTCTCACTCATATTATACATAACAATTAGCTGTGATCATACTTAGCAGAGATCCCATCTATAATATATTCATATTATTATATATGAATATATTTTAAAACTGTTGAAAATCACCATTCAAAAATGAAGATCAATGGGCTATGTCCTTACATCAAACTTAAAGGCCATCTAACTGTTTTACAGAAAGCATCTAGAAGCAATGAGAGAACTAGATTAGTGTCTGAGTTTAGTCTGAAGCACAGTGGAGAGGACATGTTAGGTGATTCCCCTCTTAGTGGTGGAAGGCATGGAGAATATGAAACTGTTTTAACACTGTTGTGAACTTTTAAAATTCTTAATTAGTGAGACTCTTGTGGAATTAGAGAAATCTTTTCAAGAGAGATTAAACAATTCTTAGGAAAAGGAATTTTTACATCATCTGAAAAGAAGGCAATGATTTTCTTCTATTCATGCATAAGTTCCTAGGAAAGATTATGATTTAAGTGTATTATCTAAGAAAATAAAAATGTCCTAACTATAAGTTTTCCAAAACTGTATTATAATTCCTAAAAGAAGCAATACCAGTTATCTCTTTATACTGTGGCTTTATTACTTTTAAAATGGTCTATGTCTTTATGTAAAATTCCTGAATATTTTCTTATCATCAGAATCCAGAAAACTGTCTTTGAAGATCATATGGGAAAACATAAAGTGCATTTTTTTTCATTTAAATAACTTGAGCCTGACCAATATATCTATCAATCTGGCTAAGAGAGATAACCATCTGACCATTTTCAGGACCTAACAGGAAAGGATGGAAACCCTATGCCTGATTCTTAGACTTTGGGTTCTAACTGCTGACTTCTTGGTAAGTCTCATTAATTACAATTCTTCTTCTTCCTTATTGTATTCACATCACCTTTGCAAATCCACAGTGATAATTCTCTATCTTATTTGTGTTCTCTGAACTTCCAATGCTAGAATTTTTGGCAGCACACTTAACAGGACTGAATTGTGTCCATATATTTGAGCTATTCACTTGTTATACCCTTCAGTTTCAGTATTTCTATTTGAGAAAAATTTTTATACCCATGAAACCACTCTCTATCCTCAAAAATAAAGGTTATTAATGATCAAAATAAGAAATTCATCTTCCTTTGGTGCCAGCTCCACACTATGTCATGCTTCCTCTCTCTTGCTAGAATCAAACTGCATCCAGTTCTATGACACGGTATAACAAAAATGCCAGATTGTTCAGAGAGGGTCAGCCTTCTCTCAAGGGTTTGGATCATACCAAAGTTTACCAGTGAAGAATGGCTAACCCACAGTGTGACTCTTCTTTGAACTTGAAGAGTTTGGTTGCAGTTTTAATTTTCTTTGTCCTTCTTACAGAAATTATTTGAGTCTTAATGATTTGGATATAGCTTCTCCTTTGGTTTTCAAGTCTGAATAGACCGTCTTTGTAAAGATGCATGAATGATTTGTGTTGATTTATACAGGACCTAGAAAAGATTTCTACAATTCGTAATACTGACTGGGTTAGTGACTCTGTGTCATCTGCATTTGCCATCTTAGCATCTAGTCCTTCTGACACTGTGTTATCATTGTGGACATAAATTCACCAAATTATCTTGTGTCATTTAAGGATTTGATTTTGAAAAGCTTTCTTTTTTACCAAACAACAACCTGATAAGGCAATTTCCCATATCTAAAAGGAGCTAATGTTTTGATCAAGTTGTCACTAGTATATAGCACTGGTAATACTAACATCCAGTTACATTGTTAAAAACTAAAATTTTTAGAATTAAAGGAAAAAACTAAAGCAAAATAAGGAACCTCTTCATCCTAATGATATAAAAACATCCCTGACTTGCTAATGAGATCAAGAGGATCAGGAAAAGTTATCTCATCTGAGTAATAGGTGTAAATTGAAGGGCTTCTAAAAGATGAAACATGACAAGGCAAAATAGCACAGCCACTTTGGAAAATGGTTTTGCATTTTCTTAAAAAGCTAAACATGGTCTTACCACATGGTCCAGCAGTCCAGCTCCTAGGATAAGTTGAAACTTATGTCCACACAAAAACCTGCAGATGAATGTTTGCAGCAGCATTTTTTATAATTGCCAATAATTGGAAGCAACCAAGATGCCCTTCAGTAATTGAATGTCAGCAGTTGAATGGACAAACTGTGGTACATATATGTGACAGACTTTATTCAGTGATGAAAATAAATGAGCTATGAGGAAAAGAAAATACATGGAGGAACCTTAAGTGCCTATTGCAAAGTGAAGGAATCCAGTCTGAAAGGCTATGTATTGCATGACTCCAATCATGTGACATGCTGGGAAAGCAAGTCTGTGAAGATAGTCAAAAGATCCGTGGTTGCCGGGGCGGGGAGTGGGAGACTGAGGGATGAATGGGTGAAGCACAGGGGATTTTTAGGGCTGTAAAATTATGTATTATACTGTAATAGTAGACACATGGCATTATGCATTTATCCAAGCCCACAGAATACACAGTGCAAAAAGTGAACCCTGGTGAAAGCTACAGACCTTAATAAACAAACGAGTAAATACAATTGTCTAAAAAGATTAAACAAGATGATCTACCTAAACCACCTAACCTACTAACTAGGGTCTAATAAGTGACAGATTTTATTATTTGTATTCTCACTCTAAGTTCCAATAATATCATTTAGACATAGTTTCTGTTTGGATAGTGTGCTTTTGGATATAATTCTGTTTCTATTTGATGTGTTATTATAAAATATAACTGGTTACCAAATGAGAATTAATTATCCCTTATAACTATGGATTGCTTCAGATAAATGTAATGCTTTCTCCTTTGCTGCTGATCCTATGCAAACTTAGTAGTTTGTTGCATCCAAGGAAAGTAAACTCTGGTTCAGGCATGAGTTTCATTTTAGTCCATGATTTACTGTTGACATAAAATTTTAGTCGGTACTTGGTTAAGTTACAAAAAAATTGCAATATACTGTGTCTTGAGTTGATTTTTGCCATAAACTTTACTACTGGTAAAATGCAAATTTTAATCAAGAATTGCCCCAGTACAATGTCTTTATGTGTCCTACATGCAGTCTCTCCTCTTCTTTGTAAGTTTTTTTGTATGGTTCAAATTAACATGGGAAGAATAGGCAGGAAACACAAATTTAAGTGACACATGTTAAATCATAAAAGAATTACATCACAAAACAGTAAAATGGTGCACAGAAAACTTCACCAACATTTGATAGAGGAGAAAGTGTCACATAATTAAATAAGATCTAACACCTATTCTATAACTGGAAGTTGAGTGTGTCAGAGTCCCTTTCCTTTTTTCTTTAGATGCTGGGAATCTAAGTGTTAAATTTATGTCCTTATCCTGCCCCTGGGTTGTCAGCTGTTCCAGGGTGATTTCAGAGACATGGAATTACAAGCAATCAGAGGAAGCTGGGACAGAAGCTTCCTCTCTCTTTCCTTTTCTTTTCTTTTTCCTTCACATATCTGCACCTATACACCTGCTTCCACATTCATATTATCTATGGCTGTTGTAGAAATTTTAATGACCATTTTGTTTGTTTCTTTTGTCCCACCCCTGTAACTATTTAGGTTGATGTCTCTAGCTCAGGTACTGGGGTCTGTATAAAAAAGAAAAGAAAAGATCCCACAATTCGTACCATGTTCATTGCAGCATTATTCACAATAGCCAAGACATAGAAACAACCTAAGTGTCCATTGACAGATGGATGAAGAAAACATTATATTATGTGTGTATGTGTGTGTACACACTGTATATTCAGAAAGGCTAAAACACAAAAGGATAGGAAAGATATACCAGGTGAGTGCAAATAAAAGAGATCACAATATTTCTATCTAGTGAAGTAGAATGTGACCAAAAAGCAGTTAAGAGAGATAAAGGAAGATACTTGATGATGCTAAAGACAACAATTATGAGTAGAAATATGGAAATTATTTCTATTTTTGTAAGAACTTTTCTAAAAAGAAACTAGGGGGGGTTCAAGGACAATGGACAAAAACACACAAATAATATGAAAATTAAATAACTCACTCTTCATTTAAGACAGATCAGACAGAAAAAAAGATGTAGTAACTTCATCACTAAGTAAGTAACTTAATCACTAAGATAGATCTTTTAAGTATATATTTAGTTCTAAATCTTGATGATAAGAGACTCTAACTTCAAGTGCACAAAAAGCATTTACCAAAATTAACCATATCTTAGGCCACAAAAAAAGTTCTAAAAATAAATTCCAAAGAGCACATTAATACAACTCAACCAACCTGGCCGTAGCATAGTCAGCTTAAAAATAAACAGTAAAACAAAAAGTACCTGCTACCTAGAAAGAAAAAAAGTACTTTATTAACATCTGTGGACTCAAAACAAGATACAAAACCTAAAGTACAGTTTTCATGAAAGTAAAGTAATGAAACACAACTTATTAAAGTCAATGAAAAAAAGCAAAAGTAACACTCAAAGGAAATTTTATAGGCCTAAATATTAAACTAAAAAAATTAAAATAAGTGAACTAAACAGTCAACTCAGAAAGTTAGGAAAAGAACAAATTTTAAAAAATAGGAAAGAATTATAAAATAAAATCAGGAATTAATGTGTTAGTATACAAACCAATAAAATAAAAATTAATATAACAAATTAAGTCCAAAATGGATTCTTTGAAAAAATTAAAAAGATAAATCTTTAAATCTCATTTATAATAAAGGGAAGAAAACACAATTACACAAAATTAAGAAAAACAAGGATAAAAAAATTTATTTTAAGTAAGAGTCTGTTTTATGCAAATCTATACAAAAAAAATTGAATACAAAGATGCAATAGATACTTCTCTACAAATAAATATGACTTATCAAAATGTGCCCCTGTGGAGACAAAGTTTAAACAAACTACCACAGAAAATATATCAATGCATTAAAAAAGCTCTCCTACCTAAAAGCACTTGGGCCAAATGATTTCACAAGGAAATTCTGCAATACCTTTAAAGATTAAAAATCTCAATGCTTCTTAAACTATCTGAGAACACAAAAGGAGTAGATAATCTGCCAAATTATTTTTATTAACCTATCTTACTTTTAAATATCAATACAAAAATTAAATTAAATAAATATTAACTATTTAAAATGTAGAGCCTACCATATATTACCAACAATAATGCAGCATGGCAAAATGGAGTTCAAGAATGCAAGGGCAGTTCCACTTCAGGAAATGTATTCATGTAATCACTTGTGTTAATAGAGTTGAGGAGAAATTTATATAGTTATCTCCATGTATATGGAAAAGCATTTGAAAAAATTTAACTCCCATTCATGTTAAAAACACTAAATAAAACAGGAGATGATGGGTATTTCATCAATATGATACAGTATGTATACCTTAACCCAGAGACAACATCTTATTTAATGAGGAAATACAACAGTGTTTCCTGTAAAAGTCAGGACCTAATAATGTGAATAGAATATATACAAATGAAACAAAACCAAAACACTTTATAATGAAACTTCTTAAAATCAAAGATTTAAAAAATTTAACTGGCTAAAAGGTAAATATATAAATTCTTTCTTGAATTACCCAGAACATAGTCTTTTTCCCTCAACAAGGATTTCAGATGGCAGTAGTTCCTTGCCTAGTGGAGTGGCCAAAATTTTCATTCCTGAATTGTTGGTGACATTAACAATTTTGTCTATATTGAGGTGGTATAATTTTCTACTGATTTTACCAGAAGACATGGGAGTACAAAGAAGAACCCAAGTAAAAAAAGCTATGCGAGATATGCAAGTTCTCCAATTAAAAACTATAAAATGCCATTGAAAGAATTAAAGACGTAAGTAAAGAAATACATAATGTCTATGGACTAGAGAACTCATTATTTAAAAAGTATAATTCTTCCCAACTGATCTGTAGATTCAATACAATCCCAATCAAAAAGACAAGATGTCTTTTGTGGAAATTGACAAACTTATACGGAAACCCAAAGGTTTAAGAATACCCAAGGTACTCTTGGAAGAAAAAAAGAAAGAAAGAAAGGTTTGTGGAATTGCTCTACTGATAATTAAGACAATATAAAACCACAGAATTATGAAGTGTGGTTTTGGCAAAGGATAAACAAACAGACCACTGGAATAAAACAGAAAGCCCAGAAACAGACCTATAGTTATATGGACAACAAATTTCTAACAAAGATGACATTGCACATCAATGGAGAAAGGATCAGCAAAAGTGCTGAGTCAGAATCCAAGTTGAAAAAAAAAAACCAAGAGAGAAAGATCTGACCCCAAACTTATATTGTGCTACCCTTCTTTCTCTCCTCAAAAAAAGACTAGTAAATTGTATATCTCAAAGTAAAAGATGACATATTAATGTGTCTAGAAGGTAATAGAATATCTCCAAGACCTTGGTCATATTCAAGTATCCAATATATATACATATTCAACCTCACATGTAATGGGAAATATAAATATAAGCCATAATTAGATACCACCTAATCAGAATGATTAAAATTAAAAAGACTGGCAAAAGCAAGTGTTGGCGAAGATTTGGAGCAACCAGAATTCTCATACACTACCACTAGGAGCATACGTTAGTAAGATCACTTATGGAAAACTATATGGCTATACATGAGATATGTAACACTGAGAATATAACCAGGCATGGGTATATTCAATATTTCCACAAGAAAATGCATATACATCTACACCAATACACATGTCCAAGGAAGTTCATAGCTGTACCATTTCTAGTAAACAAACACTGGAAACATCCTAAAGGTCCATAAATTGTAGAATGGACACATTTGTGGTAGATTTATAGAAGAGACTAATTGGTGACTTTTAAGGAATTATAATCACATACAACAATATGGATGACATCACAAACATAATGTTGAACAAAAGAAGCCATAAATCACTATATACTACATGATTCCATTTATACCAAATTCAGAAACAGATTAATAAATGTTAGAAGTTAGAACAGTGGTTAACTTTGAGGAAGAAAGAAGAGTAAAAATTGGGAAGGGGCCAAAAGGGTCTTCTTGAATGATCAAATGTTCTATTTCTTTCTCTGTGTTTAGGTTACATAGGAATTTGCCGTTTAATTCCTTAACTATATGTTATATTTATGTATTTATGCAGTACTTCAAAAATAAAATAATAAGATACTTCCAAATTTAGATGATGTTTGATTCATCTAAATTTCAATAATCATTTTATTCATGAATAATATTCCCCTTTCTGTTTTTGCAGCCTAGTAAGAGTAAGAGAAAAACACAGTGAATGGGAAATTTGTCAAGAAACTTCTTCCTCAAAATATGGTCCTATCCAAAGAACTGGCTCTCTTCATTTTCACCAAGTCCCACACATACCATACAAATATCGTCTGGGAAAAATTCCTATGTTGACACAAAATGATGAACCAAAACAGAACCATCTGCCTGAAAAACATTGTACGAGGCCATATAAAATACCATCTTCAGGTCATGTAATTTGTCTGGATCACTATGACGTACAAAATCAGTTTAAAGCAACCACTTCAGAATTCCCTTCAGCAGCACTTTTTCCCGTCTCTACCCAACCTAGTTTCTGTTAGCGCTCGGAATGAGTCCACCAGCCCTCCAATTGTTAATGAACCGACTGAAGCTTTTCCCACCACCCCTGGACATGAATCCCCTGCAGAAAACAAAACCACCTCACACTCCACTGATAAACAAGGGACCATATAGAAGAAGACCAAAAAATGTAAAATCAAACCAATGACTTCTGAACCCAAAGCAACCTCAGTGACCACCACCAAAATGCAAACGCTGAAAACCACAACTGAAAACTAAAAACATGGTACGAACCAAGGTTGAGATTGAAACCACCCTACAGGCTACCCAAAGAAGTGAAACCACTGCAGGGATTACCACTGAACCCAAAACTGCTGCACAAAGCACTCTAGAACCTGAAACCACCCAAACAACCAGCACCAACCTTGAAACGTCACCAGAAAATATTGATGGACCTCGAGCCCTGTTAGAAGACATCCCAGAAACTGAAACCACCCAACAGACTACCATGAGACTTGAACACATCCCAGAAACCACTGCTGAGCCCACAATCCCCTCAGAGGCCACTGGTGAGCAGGGAAGTGCACAAGAGCTGCCACGGGACCCGGGGCCAGCGCAGCATTCACCGCTGAGCTCGGAGAAGCCTCACTCGCCAGCACCGAACTCAAAACCACCCCAGACACCACTCATGATACCAAACCCCGCTCTAGAAACAGCAGCTGAACCTAAAACCACCCAAGAAACCACTGTCAGGTCTGAAACCACCCCCAGAAACAACTACTGAACATGAACCCACAAAGAAATCGACATGGAACACAAACAACTACAGGCAATGTCCTCCAATCGAAAACAACCCAAATGATTGTCATTAAATTGAAAACAACCCCCAAAATCACCATTAAACATAAAGCCACATCACATCTGAGACCACTGGTGAAACTGAACTCCAAAAATATTGCCAAACCCCAAACCATCCTGTCACCCTGGAACTGGAATCACCCACAGAGATCACTGCTAAAGCTAAAACCACCCAAAGAGCTACCAGTGAACCCCAAATGACCTCTGAGATAGTCACTGACGAGCACTAAACTTGAACCTCCTTAAAAATTGCTAAACCTAACACCACACCAGTCCCAGAAGCTACCAATGAACCCAAAGCCACTCCAGAAATCACTGATCAACGTGAATCCACACATGAAACCATCATTGAACCCCAAACCATCCTGAGATCACCATTCAACCTAAAACTAGCCCAATGACCACAACCAAACTTGAACCCACCCCAGAAACACTGCTCAATCCCAAACCACCCCAGAAAACAGTGCTAAACATGAAACCACACCAGAAAGCATATCTGAATATGGAGCCAGCCCGGACATACCAGCCAGTGGAAAACCCGCCTGAGACCACTTGAAACCATCCCCAAACCACCACCAAACCCCAGCCACTTACCTCTACTGAACACACAACTGCCTCAGAAATCTCTGTTTCAACCTGTAACTACCCTTTAGACTACCACCGAACCCCAAACCACTAATGAACCTCATTAGCAATCACTGTTGTACTTAACATCACCTCAGAGCACACACTGTACCTAAAGTCACCCCACTGACAGTCTGGAACACAAAATACTTCCAGCCCTTATAGCCACACTAGGAATGACCAGTGCTGGACCTGAAGCATCCGCTCCCCAAACTACAGTCTTCTCGAACACAGATCGACTAGCCAGAGCCACTTCTCCGACATTCCCTTCAGCTCCAGCTGCCACTTCAGCCACCTCTACCACTTCTTCAGTCAGTCCATACAGACAAGCACACCTCCAACGGTGGAACATTAGCTTTCAAAACCTAGTTTTTTTTCCCAACTTTAAGCATGACTTTCAAAACCTGTAGGTTGAATATACAGTTATAAAATACTTAGAGCTTTTAGTAGAAATGATACATAATCACCAAGGGGAAACTACAATACCTACTACTTCTATCATAACCAGTCATGAAAGTTAGGTATCCATCTATCACAGTCATAAAAACAAACATCATTCACTATTTAGAATGTCATTATTTACCTGCTATAATTACTGCAGCCCCAAACTCTATTACCTATATTCACAAATGAATGACTTCTTTTCAGAAATCAAACACAGTCCCATGGTAGAAAGCTACTGAGCTAAATTCAGAAATAAAACATTGGTATGAGTCATCATTTAGGAATGTCAGTGACAGCAAGCGATAAGAGCCACTCAGGAGGAAACCCCTCTGCCTTTCTAATTTCTGGAATAATCCATACACTCTGAACACCATGAAAAATATTTAATTATCTCTTGAGTATTTTTATTTTTTATTTTTCCATAAATTCAATTTCAATTAACAAAAACCTCTGGCAATGGAATGTTCCATTAAGATTAAAAAATGGAGCATGCCTATAAAGAGAAATGGAAATCTGCAGAAAAATAGCTTCATGACATGCTAATTATAGAAGCTAGTAAAAAACAAGAGGCATATGTTATTCATACACCAAGTTTCATTAAACACAAATCATATTTTAACCATGTATTTTTTGCCAAAATAACTGATGTTGGTTATGCTGAAAAATATTACCATGCAAATTTCCATGGAGTGTTTACATGATGCTCTGAAGCAATTTGTCAATTAATGACAGAGTCTACCTGCAAAATTAAAATATCAAGTAAAAGAAATTTCTATTCTCAGAAACATGTGGCTCTAGTAATTAAAATTGTCTTTATATACTCTCTTGCAAATCTTCATCAATTGAAAAAATATACTTCTAAAATTCCAGCCTGCCATCATCTTCCAGAAAGATAACTTTAAATTATTTAACCTTGAAGAATAAATGTGCTTTTCTTCTGATAAGACAAAGGCAAAAATCGTTTTCTGTAAACACTTCTGACAGTGTGTAAATCTTAGTTTTCATTGTTCTCTAGAGAATAAATCATTTAAAAGAACTTTCCATGTGTGCATGCGTGTGTGCACGCACATGTGCCTGTGTGTATGTTTAGTATGGTAGATTCAAAACTATAAAGGAAAGGTATAATAACATATGTAAGTGAAAAAACATCAAACTCTTTATCTGAAGTTCTCTGTGCTATTATAGAAGAATGACTGCAATAAACTAAGTGCAGTACTAAGATGTTTCAGGGAAAAAATTTATGGAAGAAAACCAGACTTAGTATTCCAATATAAAGAGTAATGGTGTTAACAGAGTAGATGACAAAACTTGACAGGTGGTTGCAGCAGGGCAAGAGCAGCAGGGTTGGAGTCAGGCAGTCCTTAAGTTCCATAAACTCTCCCACCTGCTATCAGTGTACTTCATGTGGGTCATGTGTGTAAATTACCTAACCTATTGTAAGAGCCAAATAAGATATTTGTAAAATGCAGAGCATGGCACATGGTAGTATCCATTAGCACTGAACCTTATAGGGATACCCACATGGCACTTCTTAAATATTAGAGACCTTTCCTTCTCCTTATGGTCAGACAAGTAATGTGCACAGTAGCCAAGTCAAAATTATGTTTGTCAATCTCCCAAATATAATTTAAATGGATATATTTTTGCCCTCTCATCAGATAAACTTAAGTCAATTTTACCTAGGAGGGTTATAAACAATCAAAGATGTTTTTAATAAAAATAAAATTTTTCCCACTCTGACAAGTTTCTTATGCTCCACAAGCATGTACTGAATAACCATGATTACAAAATAACTGTTATGTTATGAACTGGATTATGTCTCCCAAGATCCATATGTTGAAGTCCCAACCCCTAATATCTCAGAAAGTTACTGTATTTGGAAATAAGGTCTTTACAGAGGTAAGTTAAAATGAGGCCATTAGGGTGGGGTCCTAGATCCATATAAGTATTGCCCTTATAAGCAGAAGAAAGACACTAGGAATACACAAACACAAAGAAAAGACCTTCTTTTGCAAGTTGTTTTCTAAATGCTCCTCTTTCCTGATAGCAACCAGTTTTTCTCATAAACTAGTCAGATGGTCTTGCATTTTTCAATGCCCATGAAACTCTTCCCTTGAAAAGTTTTTAAATAGTTTAGAATATTCTTTTCCAAGGTTTCTAAGTATATACATATGAGAGATTATATAGGAGACACACACAAATATTTTTTGACAACAAGACTTATGGTGATAGAAATATTTCCAAACATTGTCCTTTTATTTATTGTTTTATTCAAGTATATTATTCAAAATAACACTTACTGCTTCAGGTGTTCAACAGAGTGATTCAACTGTTATATATATTATACATTTGCAACCATCTTTTACAAATTGTGTTCTCCATAATATAAGGTGTATTCAAGAAACAGTTACTTTTTAACTCATCATTGTAGGTTCACTGCAGGTATTAGTTTGTAGGAACATATTAAGTGTGTTTCATTTTTTTATAAATGTCAGGATGTAGCTTACTACCAACAGCAACTTAGAAAATGTCTAAAAGATCGTTTTAGCAAAAGAAAATGCATAACTCATCTTTGTTTGACAAACTGCTTAAATGCTTTACCAAAAATTTACCAGCAAACAAACCCTTGTGTTACACAAAATATTTTCATTGTACTCTTTTTTCTTCCTCATTACAAAGACATTTTAAAGATTTTACCATTTAAACAACATAATTAGTAAATTTCTTCATCAGAAACACCTACACTGTATTACATCGCAATACACTGAAAGTGAATTAGCCACTGCATGTTGTAAAATCCTTTCTTTTCTCAACATGTATCTCTACCATCCACACTACCAAACAAATCAAAACATAATATACTCCCTGCTTGTACTAACTCAGTAATTCTATCAAAAAAAAATGTTTCTCAGTACAAATGTGACATGTGAAAGTTTCAGATTTGGACCTATCAGTACATAAATGAAATACTACTAAAGCTTATTTTATTTATTTATTTACTTATTTATTGTATTTAAAGACTAAAGAAGTCCTAGAATTTTCTTACCACACAATTGATCATCTCACACATATCCCCAGGTGGGTGCACACAACCCTGGGGATTTTAGGGAGGTGTTGTTAGAACCATGACTGCTGTGAGATCACCCTGCCCAAAGAAACTTCTGTCTCAGCAGAGCACAGATGGTACAATCAAATGATGAAAAAATCTCCAGCATAAGGGACACCCTGTTTGAACTTCAGGATTCCTAAGTTTGGAGTTGTGTAAAAAAGAAAAAGGAAACATCAATGTTAAGATTAGCTTCAATGAAAGCCTGTAAAGTTTTGTTAATAGCTTCTCAACGTTTTGTTGTCACTTAACACTAAAACTTACTAGCATCAAGCAAAGCTAAGATGATTGCTTAAGTAGGAAAAACTGATAATCCCAAATGAAGCTACCCTAAAGAGCAAATTGTTTGTCTAGCCTTTCTATAATCTACACTACCATGGAAAGTGGAAGAGAAATTACTGTGCTGTTCTTTACAGTTTATCCCTAGCTCAATGTCTCTGCAAACAATGGTCAGTGTGCCAGGGTAGAAAGTAAGTTTGGCTTCATTTAATGGCTTTACTTTCTTCTCAAAATAGTTCATGTCGAATAAATACATGGGTAACTGATCAATTTTTTTCCTTAAATTTTATTTCAGTACTGGAGATATGCACACAAACACAGAAAAAGACCTGAAAAAATATGCCAAAATTTATAGTTAAGAATACTTTTTAAACTGGAAAAAGTTATTTTGTTAATGTAAATTCTATCTGCATTTAACTCTCCCATACAATTGTCTTGGCAAATTTTGTCATTTACTGTTTAAAAGTAAAACAGTCCACCTATTTAAGTTCATTTCACTTTAATTTTTCACAAGTACTGGGTGTTCAAATGTTTGACTAAGGAGTCGAAATGCTGCATCACACTGTTTAAAATATTATACTGTCCTAGGAATTTAGTACAAAGTAATAGCTGAAGACCTTAGACAGGTAACTAGCTCCAGTTTGTATTTCCTATGCCTTTTAAGTAGGTTTGCCTTGCTAATATTAAATATCAACTAGCTCTAACCCCCAATGTCATTTCTAGGGAATAGTCAATGTCAAATTCTCCTGATATTTTAGTTCCTCCTGAAAGCATATTAGATACTTTGTAAAATAACATTAAAAGACACCAAGGACAATAAGTTTCTATTAACTAAAGATCTTCCTGTAGACATATCCCAGGGATTCAAAAGAGTTGAGAGAGTTTTCAAAAGTGACTTTGAAAAAATACAATTTGTGCACCAGAAGAATATTAGCCTGTTTGCTTCAGAAAAGAATACATGCATGGAAGCCAGCAAATGTCTACTCACTACAACTACCCACTGTTTAAAAAAGATCATAAGACTGAATATAAACTCATCACACCTTTTTCATTAACCAATAGAAAGCCAGCAGAAGGGCCATATATAATCACCAGTATTTTCCTACAAGTTCTACTTGTTAATCTTCTTTTTAATTTCTAATTACTATCAAGAAAATGCTCATACACATAACTGGTAAGAATCAACCTGACAAGAAGGAGCTGCTACCAGAGTAAGTATGAGGCTATTTGGAAGTAAGGAATTTACCTAAAATTCTTCTGTTTACAATTGATTCCTTCATCAAGGATGTATATGAGAAATGCCAGGAGATTTTAATTTGCAGGTAATCCAGAAACTCAGAGGTGTCCTAAGAGGTAGAACATCATTTTTTTTTTAAGATTTAAAGTTTTTAGTAACTGAATGTGACCAAGAGAAGAGCTTTTGTTATATTTGAGAACAGTTATTTTGGAAGAACCACTGCAACTCAGATGAAGTACAAAATCCAAGACCTGTTATGTAAATTCTACCAATTCAGGAGACAATACCATGGAACTGGTAGTTGAAGCCAGAGCTTGGATGAGATCGCTCAAGGGAGAGACATATAATGAGAAGAGGGACCCACCTGAATCTGTTGTTTTTTCATTTCATTCTCTTTCTTTCCTTTTCCCTTTCCCCTGCTCTTCTTTCCCTGCACTTATATCCTCTTCTCACAACTTCCATCTCTATGTACTTCTTTGATAACATCCTATTATCAGGGACTAAATTTTGTTTCAATGATTTCTTCAACATATAAGAATTTCATGTACATTGTGTTTAACTTTTAAAAGTGAGTGAGCATTTCTAGTTTTCTCTGTCTAAAATTAGCTAAACAAATTGTCTTTTAAACTAATTTGGAGGAACAGAAGAAGGTAACTTTGCATACAACCTATTTCCAAAATTCTCACTCTTGTACCAGTCTTTAGGTATGATTTTGCATTTTCAATCCAAAGAAGAAAATTTTAAATATATAGCCATAATTTGCCTAGACATTTCTGCTGCACAACAAAAATGTTATGCATAACTTAAAATTATACCACTTAGTAAAATCAATATTTTTAGTAATAATCTTCCAGGATTTTAAAGTCCTTTCCTGAGTAGGAATGGCATAAATATTCTTTAACTTTGTCCAGATGATACTAATTTGCATACAAGACTCCTCTGAAGCCAGAAGGAGCTTTAGTTTATAGAAAGGCTTTTGAAAAAAAAACAGATTGTACATAAAGGTAGCATTTTGTAACAGTCCTTGTCCCCTAATACCCTACAAATGTTGCACAAAAAATGAAGGAAAAAAATTCTTTCCAAAAATACAAAGAGTATGTGAAATATTGAGCTTTTATTCATAAGCCTAAAAAAGAAAAAAAGCTGATTTTTTCATTTATTTATATTATAAATATCCTTCACTTCATTAATAGATTCATCCCTACAATAAATATTGATATTTCCCCAAACAATGCCTTTTGAATAAATAAAAACTTTATTCCAATGTATTCATTAATGTAACTAACATAACCATTCTGGCTTTTTTCGGAGTATAGTACTTAAGCATGAAAATCTTATAACTAATTTTTTGGATTCTGGGACTATGCTCTCCAGTAAGTCCCATTCATCACAATTATTCCCTGTCCTTATCTAATTCTGGTAGCAGACAGTGACTTCCAATTACCTTTTCAAAATTTTCACTGTAGTATATCTTTGACTACAAACAGTAATAAGGAAATGCATAATTAAAGAAAATATGTAAATCTTCACATTATGCTTAATAAATCAGCCATGAAAGCAAATTGCCACACACGCACACACACACGCACACACACATGCACACAAACACGCATAAACGTAAACAGGCACAAACACACGCACACACACGAAAACACACCCGCCCACAGACACGAATGCAAATGCACGCCACACACGTGCACAAACACGCAAACACACATGCATGAACACACACGCACACACAAACGCACGTGTGCACACACGCACATACACACACAGGCAAACACACGCCCGCACACACATGCACAAACACACAGACACACAAACATGCAGACGCACACATGCACGTACGCACACACACAAACACACGAAGACAAACGCACACACACACACAACCATGCACTCTCACGCACACACACGCACTCACACACAGACACGCGCAAACACCCACGCACATACGAGCTCACACACACGCAAACATAAACATGCACAACCATGCACACACAAGCACACAAGCACACATGCAAACATGCTTGGACACACACACGCACACTCACCCACACAGGTGCACACACGCATGCACACTCACGCAAACACACGCACATACACACACATGGAAACACACACATGCAGCACAAGCATGTAAACAAAGATGCACGCGCACACGTGCAGGCACACACAATCAGACATGCACGTGGACACACACGCACAAACACGCAGATGCACACACGCCCACACACGCATTTATGCACATGCGCACACACATACATACACACATGAAGACACACTCACGCACACACATACACGGACACACAAACACTCTAACATGCACTCACAAACACAAACACGTGCACACACACACGCACGCGAGCATGGACACACACGTGCACACACACGTTCACACGCAGACACACACGCATGTAAACACACAAACACACATACATACACACAACCACACAAACAAGCACACACGCAAGCACACACACTTGGACACAGACGTGCACACACGCACACATGCACCAACACACACGCACATACACACGCACACGAATTCAACCAAGCACACACATGCACACACAAACACGCACAGGCACACACACATACGCGTGCATGCAGACACACTCGTGTCCACATTCACACACACGGACACACGTACTGGCATGCATATGTACATACACACACGCTCACCCACACGCACACACAGGTACACACACACAGGCGCGCACACGCATACACACACAAACGCACAGACACGCACACACAAACGTGCACATGTGCATACACACACACACGTGCACGCATGTATGCACACACGGGCACACACACACACTCACACACAGATGCACACATACATGCACACGCACGCAAGCACAGACACACACTAATCTGCACACACACACACCTACACACGCACCCGAACACACACACACACAGGGACGCAAAGGCAAACATGCTCACACACGCACACACACAGACGCACACACACACACACACACGGACGCCCACACACCCACATGCAAACGCACACATACACACACGCACAAACACGCACACAAGCACGTGCACACGCACGCATACACACACACGGACGTACACACTAACCCACAAACACGCACATGCACAGACACGAACGCGCACACACACACACGTGCACGCAAACACACACACAAATGCTCCAAAATTACTTTGAAGCAACAGCAGGATTGTTGAAACAAAAACGTAAACTATCAAGTAGCTACTTTACAGCAGAATATTTGTTTAGATATATATATATATATATATATATATATACGCTCTGGTATAATCTTTCAAGGGAAAAAGCAGTTTTGTTAATACCACATCTAAGCTCTTTTTTTTTTTTCGTACTCATTTCATCACACTGGCAGTAGTTCAGAACTCAGGAAAGAACACTAGTGAGGGGATTTGGATTTAAAAGCCTGTAGCATATGGGCCAGAAATCATAGAAGAAGCTGTGAGTTTGATAGAACCTACATCCCAAAAACTTTTTCTAAAGGCCTAAAGGCACTCAGTCCCTTCTCACTCTAACTGAAACCAGGCTCTTCCCTTAGAACCTGGCTTCCCCTGTATGCTTTTCTCAAGTGGAGGCTTTGTTCTCCCTTCCTTCCCTCCATTAGACATGTCAGTCCCAGATTACCCATTTCTGAAAAGATGTCTGTACTCAAGTGTTCCATTTCTCTCCTCCAATTTTCTCTTGAACTTACTCCAAACCTTCTTTAGCTCCACCACCCAACTGTTGCATTTGACAAAATTGATCATCTCTCCTACTTGAATCCCTTTCTTTGCTTGGCTCCCACAAAACCAGTGCCCATGTTTTTCTCCTACTCATGGCCATTCTTTCTCTTTCTGCTTTGCCTGTTCCTCCTTATCTGCTTGACCTTTAAATGTTGGAGTGCCTTACAGCTCAGTCCTTAGACCTCTTCTCTTTTCTCTCTACATTCATCCTCTAGGCATTTTTAATACAGTCTTAAAGCACATTTATATGCCAATAACACTAAAATTTAAATTTCAAGCCAGACATCTTCCTTGAACTACAAAAGTTATATATCCAGCATCCTTCTCAACACCTATACATGGATATCCAAAAAGCTTCTTACACTCATATCCATAACTGAGCTCCTCATCATTCCCCATCTTCACCTGCTCCTCCTACAATCTTTCCCATGTCTATTAATGGCAACTCCATCTTCGAGTTGCACAGGTCAAAAGTCATGAAATTATCCTTGTTTCCTTTTTCTCTCATACCCTTCAACTCTGTCTGAAAATCCTGTAGAATCTATCCAGAATTAACAATATCTCATCACCTCTACTACTTCCATCCTGATCTTTACCACCATAATCTCACCTGGCTTATTTCATGTATCTCTCAACTGGTCTCCCTACTCTCATCCTTGCTCCAGTCTCTGCTCAACAAAGCCAAGACAAGAGCATGCCACTGATCTGATCAAACTCTCCTGCCACACTCTGAATATAAACCAAGGTAATTACAGTGTCCTACAAAGGCCTACATGATTCCTTCCCCACCCTCTATTACCTCTCTGACCTCTTCTCTTACGTTTCTTCCCGTGACTGTGAATTTCAGTTACAATGGCCCATTGTCGCTGCTCATATCTGTTCCTACCTCCACACCTATGATTTGCTGCTCCCTTTGCCTGGGACACGTTCTTCTCAGAATCTATATAGCTTTCTCTCTTTCCCTTTTAGGTCTTTGCTCAAATATCACTTTGGTGGTTAATCCTTCCTGACTCCCCAGTTTTAATTAAATGTTGTCCCACCACAGTACTCCTATACCTTTACCATCTTTATTTTTCACCAAGGCATTTATCATTTCCTAGAATATTTTGTTTATCATATGTCTATTTTGTTTATTATATGTCTCCACTCACTAAAATACCAACTCTAGTTGGCCAGGAATTCATCTGTTTTGTTCACTAATATATGATAATTACTGGAAAATTTGTGATAGTAATACTTATTAAATATTTGACAAATGAATGGACAAGATTACCCAAAAAGTATGTGGAATGAGATGAACTCACTCAAATTTCCCTTCCTCCTTTATCATTGTTTATTCCGCAAGTGCCTATATTTCATTCTTAATTGCCCATGATCTGAATAGTCTTATTGCTTTCTTCCATACAATAAAATTTTATTTTAGTTTTTCTTAACCATTGAAAACTAAGAAATATGTTAAAGATACTATCAAAGAAACTTAATGGGGCTTTTTTCCTAAACTTAATTTGATTCTGTTTGTCTTGATTTCATTCTGAAGTGATTTTTTTTAATGAGTTTGCAAAGGGCTATGAATACCAGTCCATAATAGAAAAACCTTCTTGCTTTTGTGTCCACTGTATTTATAACCTTTTGTTTTCAACTCAAAATTTTTCTTCACATTCAATTTTATTGGTCAAAGGAGTTGGACTGGATAATCTTTAAAACTCCTCCCAACACTAAGATTGTATGAAATTTTAAAAAGCTTTAAATGGAGAATTGTGGATAACAACAGTAATTTATACATGAGTTCCTTTATCAAGATTCAAATATGTCAACAACTTTTTGAGACATGTAAATAAATGTCTCTTGAATATTGTATTGTTTTTAAGCAATATAATTACTTCATAGTAAATTAAACTTCCTTTTTAGTAAAGAAAGAATAGTTTATTCAAGATTCTAAGTCAAATATTTATCAAACATTATACTAAGATTTAAGATGACACAAATATAAGGAAAAAGACATAATTATTTCTTCCTGGAAGTTTAAATTTATTGTAAGATATCCAGAAGTTTACAATTTTAATAAATACTTAATTTTTAACATGAGGTCCTGATTGCTGCTATTACAGAAATAAAAACAAAGTTTTACAGAAGAGGGTGAAATTAATTCAAATTGAGGGACTCTGTTAAGATTATGTGTATTGAGTACATGAATATACATTAGAAGGGCTAAATTCTCCATCTTCATTTGTACCAGTAACATGATCTTGTATATCTCACAAAGAGATAAAGAAATAAAGAAGGAAAGATGGTGGAGTAGGAAGGCAAAGCAGAAACCTCCTCCCATGTACACACCCAGGAAATAACTACAGCAAATACAAGTAAACCTAAAAATGACCATCCACACCTGATGAAGAAGAGCATACCACATAAAGAAGGGTAAAGTGGCAAAGCCGTGATCAATAGGGACCCAAACCTTTCCCCCATCCCAGCCTATAAGAGGGAGAGACAGGAAGAGAGTGTGTAAGGGATAAGTGCTCAGGAATCCTACACACTGGTCCTAAATATCTGCCCTAGGAACACAAATCCACACTGCACTGAGCTTTGGTGATTTACAGGGCTGAATACCAGGGAGAGTTGGAGCACTCTGGGAGACTGAGATTGCTGTCCCTTGTGAAGTACAGGCACACTCTGCCAGTCCTCTGATACCCAACACAGAGGCAGCAGTTTGAAAGATTTATCAGCAGTGAGAAGTGTGCCAAAGGGGCAGGTGTTGGAGGGAGCTCCACGGAGGAGAAAGGGCAGGTGGAAACTACTTCCCCAGCCGTCCCTCAGCCCAACAGGGTGTGCGCTTGGGGGAGCCAGCTCCAAATGATTCATCTCCCTGGCTTATGGCTCAGCCTTGCAGTGTGCTTCACTGCATGCCCACTACCTGGTCTGCTCAGTTCAGCAGCAGTCAGAATTTGCTGCATGGCATGTAGAAGAAGGAGACTTTCCAAGCTTTTCTGGCCCTCCTTCAGCCCAAGTGGTGGGGCACCTGTGGGACCCAGCTCTAAATTATCCATTTCCCTCTCTGGTAACTGAGATGCATGGCAGCACTTCCCTGCCACATCTGTCCCCCCACCACACCCCAGCCCACTTAGCCAAGCAGCAATCCACTTTGCTGATTGGCAGGTCAAGTGAGACTTTGTTGCCTAGAATATGGAGAGAGGAAACCTTCTCAGGTATCCCAACCCTCCTTTAACCAACCTGGCAAGGCCCTTGCAGGAGCCAGCTCTAACTCTCTAGCTCCCTCAGTGGTAGCTCAGCCCCCCAATGACACTTCCCTGCACACCCACCTTGCTTGACCTGCCCAGCCCAGCAGTGGCTGCCTGCTGACTAGCAGGAAGAAGGCCACCCTACCCACAACAATCAAAGCAGAAGCACCTCCCAGAATACAAAGGGTACACAGAGATAAACTGTCAGCCTCTGTTAACAGATACCAGCCACTACCCCCAAACGGGCAGAAAGGCAGATCCACCCATAGCCCCCCAATAGCAACTGCACCTCCACAACAAAGGCAACCAGGCATAGGTGAGCAAGAGGCTTGAGCTTCTGGGCACCACAGGACACCTTGTTCATAAAGCCACTACTTTGTGTACAAGGAGGCAGGGCTGATCTATCTAATACAAAGGAATAAACACAGAAACCCAAACAAAAAGAGGAGCAGAAGAATATGTTCAAAAAAAAAAAGAATAAGATAAAACACCAGAAAAGGGACTAAATGAAATGGAGATTACTAACCTCTTGATAAAGATTTCAAAGTAACAGTCATAAAGATGCACTCTGACTTGGGGAACAGAATTGATGATCTCAGAGAGAACCTCAACAGAGGGATAGAAATTTTGAAAAAGAGCTACTCAGAGCTGAAGAATTCAATAACTGAGATGAAAAATACAATGGAGAGAATGAATCATAGCTTGCTGGAAGTAGAAAGAATCAGTGAAATAGAAAATAGAGAACAGGAAACAATCAAGTTGAGGAACAGATAGAAAAAAGAATTTCTAAACATAAGAAGATGTTAAGAGTACTGTGTGACAATTCCAAGCACAATCATATTTGCATAATAGGAGTCCCAAAAGGAGAAAAGACGAAGGAGCAGAAAATCACTTTGAATAAATAATAGCTGAAAACTTCCCCAATCAGGGGAAGGAAATAGAAAACCAGGTCCTGGAAGCATAGACAGCCCCTAACAAAAGGAACCCCAGGAAGACAACATCAAAACTTTTAGTAATTAAAATGGCAAAGACAAAAGATAAAGAGAGATTCTTAAAAGAAGCAAGAGAGAGGCAGACAGTTACCTATAAGAGAAACTCCATAACGTCAGCAGTAGATTTTTCAGCAGAAATTTACAGGCCAAAAGAGAGTGGCATGAAATAGTTAATGAAAGGGAAGAACATACAACCAAGAATCCTCTACTCAGCAAGGTTATCATTCAGAGTTGAAAGAGAGATTAAAAGTTTCCCAGATAAATGGAAGTTAAAAGTATTCACCACCAGCTTTATAGGCTGTATTCAAGGGATTATGTAGATGAAAATGTTTCTAAGCCTAAATATTTTTCATCAGTGAAAATGAACCTGCACTAAAGGTAGTAGACAATTTCTAAGCAATATGAAATTTTTTTAAGTAGTAAAATCAACTGTACACAAAATCAGTCAAGGGACACACAAGTGGTGTAGAATATAACACATAAAGTGTGGAGGAGGAAGAATAAAAATGAAGTATTTAAATTGTGTTTGAAACAGAGCAAATATCAACTTAATTAGAATGTTATATATTTAGGAAACTATCTGTGAACCTTATGGTAACCACAAACCTAAAGCCTATAATAGATACACACAAAAATTTTTTTAAATAGATCCAATATCATGCTAAGGAAAACCATCAAATAACAAGTGAAGAATGAGAGAGAAAGAAAGGAACAAAAAAGAACTATGAAAACAATCAGAAAACAATTAATAAAATGGCTGTAAGTACCTACCTCTCAATAATTACCTTAAGTGTAAATGAATTAAATGCACCAATCAAAAGACATAGAGTGGAATAACAGACAAAGAAACAAGACCCATCTGTGTGCTGCCTACAAGAGACTCATTTCAGACCTAAAGACATACACAGACTGAAAGTGAAAGGATGGAAAAAGATATCTCATGCAAATAAGAGGGAGAAAAAGGCAAGAGTAGCCATACTTCAAACAAAATAGACTTTAAAACAAAGAAAGTAGTGAGAGAGAAAGAGGAACATTACATAATGATGAAGGGATCAGTCCAACAAGAGGATATAACCATTATAAATATCCCTACACCCAACATAGGAGCACCTAAATGTTAAAACAAATACTAACAGAATAAAAGGGGGAAATAGAATTCAATCATCTTAGGAAACTTTAACACCCCACTTACATTGATGGAAAGAACATTCAGATATAAAATAAATAATGAAACAGAGGCACTAAACAACAAAATAGATGAGACGGACTTAACAGATATTTATAGAACATTCTTCCCAAAAGCAGCAGGACACACATTTTTTTCAAGTGCATATGGAATGTTCTCCAGAATAGATCACATAGTAGGCCACAAGAGAGCCTCAATAAATTAAAAAATATTAATATTGTATCAAGCAACTTCTCAGACCATAATAGTATGAACTAGATATAAACCATACAAAGAAAACCAAGGAAACCCACAACACATGGAGGCTAAGCAACATGCTTCTAAATACCAATGGATCAATAAACAAATAAAGTAGAAATCAAGCAATACATGGAGACAAATGAAAATAAAAATACAGCACTATTTGTGGGATGCCACAAAAGCAATTCTAAGAGGGAAGTGCCTAGCAATACAGAACTACCTCAAGAAACAAGAACAATCTCAAACAGTCTAAACTCACAACTAATGAAACTAGAAAAAGAAGAACAAATAAAACCCAAAGTTGGTAAAAGGAGGGACATAATAAAGATCAGAGCTGATATAAATAATATAGAGAATAAACAATAGAAAAAAATGAATGAAACCAAGATCTAGTCCTCTGAGAAGATGAACAAAATAAACAAACCACCAGCTAGACTTATCAAGAAAAAGAAAGAGAGGACACAAATAGAATTGGAAATGAAAAAGGAATAGGTTACAATTGACACCACAGAAATACAAAGAATTAGAGAATTCTATAAAAAATTGTATGTCAATAAATTGTACACCCTAGAAGAAATGGACAAATTCCTAGAAAAGTAAAAACTTCCAAGACTGACTAAGAAGAAACAGAAAGTATGAACAGACAAATACTAGCAATGAAATTGAATTGATAATAAAAAACAAATTCCCAATACACAAACATCCAGGACCAGATGGCTTCAGAGGTAAATTCTACCAAAAATTTAAAGAAGAGCTAACACACATCCTTCTTGAAGCATTCCAAAAAAATATAAGAGGAGGGAATACTTCCAAACTCATTCTATGAGGCCACCATCACTCTAATACCAAAACCAGGCAAACACAAAAAAAAGAAAGTTATAAATAAATATCCCTGATAGGCATAGATACAAAAATCCCCAACAAAATGTTAGCAAACTGAATTCAAAAATACATCAAAGGAATCATCCCTCATGACCAAGTGGGATTTATTCCAGGGATGCAAGGATGGTACAATATTTAAAAATCAGTCAATGTGATATATCACATTAACAAAAAAAAAAGGATAAAGACCACATGATCATCTCAGTAGATGCTGGAAAAACATTGACAAAATTCAACATCCATTCATGATAAAAACTCTCAACAAAGTAAATATAGAGGGAACACCTTTATAGTGAGGTATTATGTAACACAATAAAGGTCATATACAACAAACTGACAGCTAACATACTCAATGGCTAGAGCTGAAAGCTTTTCCTCTAAGATCAGTAATTAGACAAAGATTCCCACTCTCACCACTTTTATTCTACATAGTACTACAGATAGGCACAGCAATCAGACAAGATAAAGAGATAAAAGGCATCCAAATTGGCAAGGAAGAAGTAAAACTGTCACTATTTGCAGATGACATGATACTATATGTAGAAAACCCTAAAGACTCCACAAAAAAAACTATTTGAATGACTAGATTCAACCAACTTGCAGGATACAAAATTAATACGCAGAAATCTGTTGAATCCCTATATAATACCAATGAACCAGCAGAACGAGAATTCAGGAAAATAATCCCATTTATAATTGCATTGAAAAGAATAAAATATCTAGGAATAAACCTAACCAAGCAGGTGAAAGGCCTGTACTCTGAAAATTATAAGACACTGATGAAAGAAATTGATGAAGACACAAATAAATGGAAATCTAGCCCATGATCATGGATAGGAAGAATTAATATTTTCATTATGGATTCAATGCAATCCCTATCAAAATACCAATGGCATTTTTCAATGAACTAGAGCAAATAAACCTAAAATTTATATGAAACCACAAAAGACTCTGAATAGCCAAAACAAGCTTGAAGGAGAAGGGTAGAACTGAGGGCATCATGCTCCCTAACTTCAATCTATACTCCAAAGCTACAATAATCAAAACAGTATGGTACTGGCACAAGAACAGACCCATATATGAATGGAACAAAATGCATAGCCCAGAAATAAGGCCACAGATATACAGTCAATTAATATATGATAAATGAGTCAAATAATGCATGATAAATATACAATGGGAAATAGTCTCTTCAATAAATGATGTTGAGGAAACTGGACAGCTACATGCAAGAGAATGAAACCAGATTACACCATAACACCAAACACAAAAGGAAACTCAATATGGATTAAAGACATAAATACAAAACATGAAACCATAAAACTCTTGGAAGAAAACATAGGCAAAAATCTCTTGAAAATGAGTGTGAGCAATTTTTTCTGGACATGTCTCCCCAGTTAAGGGAAACAAAAGCAAAATAACCAGTGGGACTACATCAAACTAAAAACCTTCTGCACAGTAAAGGAAACCATCAACAAAATGAAAAGGCAACCTTCTATATGGGAGAATATAAAAATGAAGAAAATTAAAGAGATTTTCAAACAAAGAAATGGACAGAATATGTCACCAATTGACCCACAAATAAAAGAAATTCTAAAAGATGTTCAACGGAAGGAATATGAACTCAGATGGAAATATGAAATGCAAGAAAAATTTTAAAAACTGGAAAGCATAATCATATGGGTACATCTAAATAAATGGTGACTATTTTAAAAGTATAAATGAAGCCTTATTTAGTTTATATGTAGCACTACCATTCTTTATAATAATAGCATAAAAGCTGAAAGTAAGTAAATTGAGTTAAATTGTTGTTAGGGTCTTCCATTGTCTGGAAAGTAATAAAAATACTAATTAAAGACAGATTTGAGTAAACCAAGGATGCACGTTTTAATCTCTAGGATAATCACTAAAATAATAATAAGAGAATGTATTGCTAACAAACAAAGAGAAGAGAAATGAAATAACAGGAACTTCCCTAATTAATCCTAAGAAGGCAACAAAGACAAAAGAAAATAGAAATACAACAAATAGGGCACAACCTAAGTGTCCATCAGTAGATGAATGGACAAATAAGATGTGGTACATATACACAATGGAATATTATTCAGCCATAAAAAAGAAAAAAATCCTGCCATTTGTGACAACATGGATGTACCTAGAGGGTATTGTGCTAAATGAAATGAATCACTCAGAGAAAGACGAATACCATATGATTTCACTTATATGTGGAATCCGAAAACAAAACAAAACAAAATGATTAAAACAGCAGCAGACTCAATAGACACAGAGAAGTGGCTGGTGGGTACCAAGGGGGGAAGAGTTGGGGTGGATGGTGAAATAAGAGAAGAGGATAAAGAGGCACAAAATCTCAATCATAATATAAATTAGTCATGGGAATAAAAGTACAGCATAGAGAATATAGTAAAAATTTCTGTAACATCTTTCTATGCTGACAAATAGTAACTACACTAGTTGAGGGAGAATTTAATTATGTGGGTAACTGTTGAATTACTATGTTGTATACTTGAAACCAGTATAATATTGTGTATCAACCATACTTCGATTAAAAAGAAAGCAAATGCTCACGTATTTAAATGCAGGCTTTTTTTTTAGTATGAGCCAGAACCATAACTATTAGGAACAAATTTTGTTAAATCTTTGTAATTTAATATTTTGTAATATAAATATTACATATGATTGATTTTGCCTATGTCTATCTTCAGGCGAATCAGAGTCACTAAGGGAATAAAGAGTCCAAATAAAGATGACATTTACTCTCATCTGGTCAAGTGCTGGTTTGATCACAATATGCCTAAGTCAAGTTTTTTCCAAATTCAGATCCACCAAGATCCATCTTGCCTCAACATCACCAAAATGCAGCTGGCCAGTCAGTTGGTGGATCAACAATTTTTCATTCAAAGTTACCCAGTCTAACTGACCTGATTCAAAACTGAAAGCAGATTTAAACAGCTACAAATGCATCAAAACAACCTTATTCAAAAAGACCCTATTCAGTCAACTGTTTACAATAGACCCAGCCCATTACATTTGGGTCCATTATCACTCTCTAAATGACAGTCTCAAAAACCACAATCTCCTCCAAATCTGTCTGTTAAAAAAGTCATCAGACCATCCAAATTTCTGTCAAATACAATCCTTCCACGAAAACCTCAGCTGACCATGTGGAATCCTGATCCACAAACTCTACAAAAACTTGACCTAAACAAGCCACATCCAATAAATATGCTAAAAGAAGAACTAGACAAATGAAGCCAAATTCAAAAGCACTTGTTCAGA
The DNA here is from genome assembly GCA_032199065.1 of Smutsia gigantea. Classification (NCBI taxonomy): domain Eukaryota; kingdom Metazoa; phylum Chordata; class Mammalia; order Pholidota; family Manidae; genus Smutsia; species Smutsia gigantea. Next base: position 42,388 of record JAVSCE010007329.1, on the reverse strand, counting down.
ATGAACCAGGTGACACCAAAACCAGTCTACAGCTACCTGGTGGAAGAAAATGTATATAGCCACTGGATCCAAGAAAATGTCTATAACCATCTGGTTCAATGAAAATATCCACAGTCATATAGTCAAAGACAACATCAGTATCTACTTGGTCAAAAGATACCAAATCCACTAAATAAAGTACCTGGACAAATTCAGCCTGTACTAGACCACACATTCAAAACAGACCTGGATCACACACCACCGTCCATGTACACCTCTTTCTCCAGCAACCCACATGCACCGCCCTTCATTCCTAACCCTTAGCCTCAGGTTTGACCAGTGGCCTGGTAGTAAGCACCCCTCCCAAGTCTGAAACACAGCCCCACGGACTCCCGGGCCACCACCACTCCTCACAATATCAGCTCCAACACAACCTTAGCTACAACCACACGCAAAATATCCTCTGACAGCATGTCCGGAGGAGCAACTTCCTCTGATATCACAGTCTCCAGCCCTAAAATCCAGGTGACAGCATCCCACCAATTGCTAGAACCATGTCTAATGTCCCAACTACCCATACTGGATTCCCTCCATTACTACCATTCCTCTCACTGGCCCACGAGACGTTACACTGTACATGCAAATGCTGGGGTTTCAACTAAATTTCCAACACAACTGTCCCATTCACAGATAGAACTCTCCTTAGCACCACATCTTCTGCCAGTTCTGTGCAAAATGCTGCTACTTCTACCAACATCTCATCTGCAGCTGTTACAGAAGCCATCACAGCATGACCACTGAGTCAGGATATGAAATAACAGCGCTTCCCTACAGAATCACTAACCCACTACTGACTACCTGACAGATTGGAGCTCTTTTATTGGCAGGATAACCGTGAGCAACCCTCCACTCTGAACTCTTTAACTCCATAATTATGCCTTTTTTCTCTAATAAATTTTTCTATAGTATTTAGAAAGATACTAAAGATCAAGCAAGTGAAATTATGAAGTATTTTATAATCATTAGAAAAGAATAAAGTAATCCTTCTAAACTACTACCTTCCTCCTCCTCCATCTCTGCCCAGATATGCTGTGTTAAAAGAGAGAATTAGATCATTTAAAGTACAAATACAAACACCTGTAGAGTCACCCCTGAGGTCCAAAGCTTGGTGTTCATTTTGGAGAGGGGGAAGAAACTTGTGGATTTTCAGGGACTTCTTTGAAAATTGTAATTTAATTGTTTTTTTAAATTTTCACTGAACTATTTCTAAGAAATGCAGCTAAAATATGTCAATACACACACCCAAAGCACCACCGGCACTGAAGAACTCATTTTTGACATATTCACCCAACTCCTTAGAAAAATACATGCAGAGTTCCCTAAGTTAGAGAGACATACAATTACTTTTTCTCTGAAAACATTTCTATCTCCTATGAGTTATCTGTATTTAAATTTTTCTCCACTTGGTTAGTGCTCATTTAAAGTGGCAAATGACTTTGTTTCCCCTCTAGAGATTAAAGTATTTCTCTTTTTCATTTCAACAAAGGATGTCCAAGACTCCCAGGTGATCTATCACCATCTGGACTTTGAGCCCATATAGCTCTCTGTGTCCTGTTAGCACTGGGATCCCTTCTGTGACCCCCCTCTGACTCCCCATCCCATGCCCTTGCCCTGTGCTCCCCAGACTCAAGGGTGCATCAGTCATCAGCAAAATACCATGTGATTGGAGGCTAGAATGTTCATGTCACCCTGTTCCTCTAACTGGAACTGGGCTCTTCAAAGTTGGCTTTCTAGTCTTGGCTATTTTTTTTTCTCATACCCCCATGAAACACAGAGCCTGCAGGTAGGGCACACTGCATAGCCACTACGAGATTATTGCTGTTCCCTTTCCCTCAAAACCACAGTTCCCTTAAAGTGTATGTCATTAGAATTTACAAACACAATCCTCCCTTTTTGCAGTTACCTGCAAATGTGGAGCTAGATCAGAAAAGCAGGAGAAGCAAAGCACAAGACAAAGTCTAGAATGGACAAAATGTCAGGGAAATTCATCTGAGGTCAATGCTGAGGTTAGAGAAAAGAGGGGGAAAATGTCCTGAAACTTTGAGTAAACCAAACAAATACACGGTACTTCCCTGATGGGCCCAAGTACCTACTTGTGACAGAGTTTACAAAAATTTTTAGTATTGATGGTATATCCAAAAGGAGGTGTTCATAGGAAATCAGAGAGCTGAAGTTGGAAAGAGAGTTAAGATTTTAGGAATAAAAACGGAGATTTGATCTGTGTATGAGACTTCACCTGTGTATAGTACATAAAACCATGAGGAGAGATGAACTTCTTGAGCATTATTTGAAAGCAAAACCTACTATTTCCTCACGAGCACTTACCACAATCATGTTTTCTTAATATAATAAAAATATAATTATAGATTTTGTTGTATGTTCCCTTGCTTTGTCTGTCTCCTCCATGTGTCTACAACCTCCAAGAGGACAGAGTATGATCACGTGCTACAACACGTCTGCTATCCCCCTGGCGGCTGCACAAAGCCAGGAGCACAGCAGCCTCTCAACAAACTGCTGTGGGTAGATTGGAAGGGTGGAACGTGGAAGGGTGGTGGATAGATGGATCCATGAATTTAAAAAATGGGTTTTGTGGACAACCCCTCCAAAAAGTATTCAAGGTTTGAATTTTGCAATGAAAATTCAGTTTTCAAATGAATACGTGCCTAACTTGACCACCCCTCCTTCTCAGTCTTCCTGGGACAGAATGATTCATAAACCCTCCATGAGAAAATACTAAAACAATTAGGAAATTAGGAAAAGATGACATACACAATTACCCCTCTATCTGCCTACCCTCTGAATCACCAACCTCTTTAGTTATTCCCACAAATATCGCATTTTCTTGCCAGAAGCCAAGGATCTCTCTTCCTCCAGCTGTTCCATTCTATATCTGGATCCTTACCCAAAATACCTGATACCTTCAGTGGTTTGGACACAGTGCCAAAGTAACTGGCCTACCTCAAATAACAGGCAAAAAGGCCAAAGCCTCATGTTAACAAGGGATTCCTTGTACATTCTGGGGTCAATAAACCTCACAGACTCCCAGAATCCCAGTATGGAAGAACTTTAAATACATGTTCAAGATGACCCAAATTTATTGTTGACTCTAGCTGTTGGAGGAGGTTATCAAGGGGGTGTGAATGCAAGCTGACCCATGAGCTGGCCCTGGGGCCAGTCGGAGGCTCCTCACCCCAACCCCAACCCTGTCCTTGAAACGTGCTCCCAGCTTGCCTTCCCCGCACCAGAAGATGCCTCAGGATGAAGGATTGAGACAGTACTGTGCTGCTGAGACTGTCTGGACAGGATAATAGACTGACAACGAACAATGCGGGCATTTTCATCATCTGTCAGCATGAGGATAAGAAGGTTAGATAGGCACCTGTGTTTTATAGGAAATGGCTCATTTATGATTTTTAATCTCACTCTGTTACCTTTCAAGTAACACTAGTCTGTTTCTGTGTAAGGAAGGAGATCTGAGTTTTATTTGTCCATTATAGGTTCTTTGAGATAAGGTGGCAAAGGTTAAAAAGAGTAAAGAAAATTTCTAATCAAGGAGTTCCAGAAAATCTGATTTGGAGTAGGAAACCACTGCAGAATATTGGTTAAAGCAGGACCAAATTTTATCTTAAAAAGCTATCTCTCTTCAATGCCTTTTTATGCTGAGCAGTGTTTTTTCCATTTTTCTTTTCATAGAGAATTTTATTCCTGACCAGGGATAAGAAGGCAACAGGTGTTCACGGCTTTAGAAAAACCCATTACCTCGTCTTACAGTCTGCCTTTTCACAGGCGCCCTCTGGTGGCACTCTTTCTGAAGTGCAGATTCTAGTCTTGGTGCTTGGTTTTGTTGGTTTGCTTGCTCCCTCCCTTGCTTTATTACTGTATTTATTTAGTTATTTTGATTGAGAAGTAACTCTATAAGAAGGTACAATCTAAAAATCTGGAATTTAGAAGCAACAGCAAAGAACACGTGGCATCATGTTAAGTAGCGTGAGGCAAGGTGCTTTTACTCTCATCTTTAACTTGAGAACTATATTACTAATATATGGTAGCACCTACGAAGAATATGGGAGAGAGTGGATATGCTAAGAGAATATGGATATCAGCAGCAAGAGCCTTAAAATGAAAAGACATTATCTGGTTGTGGTTTCTGAAGATCAGCTACCTTAGAAACAATATTCTCTTCTCCAGAGTGAAGCAGCAGATGGCAGATCCCTAATCTTCCAATGCAAACACATTAACCTTAGGCTCTGCCTGGGGTAAATAGTCCTTTACCTTAACCAGAGCCTATGTTAAACAAGAGATAATAAGAAACACCATCACATAGTTTCCCTAAACAAATGACAAAACTTTGTCACGTAACTTCAAAATCTCATTTATTCATTCAATAAATATCCAGTGCCTATTATTAAGAGGCATCAAGAGAACAGTGGAAAAGATAATGTCCTCATGTTTGTGAGACTTGCATTCTAATCAGGAGGACCACACAAAATGCAAGTAAATAATACATAAACTAGGTCATTAGTAGTGGGGTTAGTACTCTGACAGAAAGAAGCAGGGTCATGTGATGGAAAGTGATGGAGAACACTACCTTGGACACCAGTGCTCCAAAATAGGCCTCTGAATAGAAGACACTTAAGCCAAATCCTGAATTGTGAAGGGGAAACCAGCCAACAACACCTAGTGGCCAAGGATTTCAGGCAGATGGAAAAGCAGAAGCAAACACTGACATGTTTGAGGAGAACAGGAAGGAGTCTAAAGTGGCAAGAACATAGTGAACTACAGGAAGACTGGTACCAGATGAGATTAACAGAGACTGAATTATTTTAAGACTTTTTTAACTAAAAATTAAAACATTAAAAAGATTTTGTAGATCACAGTTTGTATTTCGCTCAAAATTCAGTGAAAAGTCACTAAAGATTTTAAGTAAGGCAAGACATTATGTGATTGACATTTCCTATAGTGAGTGGGTGGAGAATGAACTGTAGAGGCATCACAGTGGGAGCAGGGGACTAGTGAAAAGGCTACTGCTGCAGTGCATCCAGAGATCAGGGTATCTGGGGCCAGGAGGCAGAAGGAAGGACCAGAAGATTCGTCTGGAGGTTACAACAGCAGTTCATGCTGGGAATGATGGTGACTTGGACTGGATCAGTGGTTCTTACCTGACTGCAAGATGGCCCCACCTGGAGACATTTAACAACTTCTAAAATCATTTTTTATTGTCACAACTGGAGGGACGCTACTTCTGTCTAGTGAGTAGATGCTGCCAAACAGCCTACAGTGCACAGGATTGTCCTGGGTGGGCAGCGGGAATCACCCAGTTGTAATACCAACAGTACCACGGTGGAAACACCAGAACTAGGTGAAACTTAGGGAGAAAAAAACAGAATTGGAGAATAAATGAGTGGTTTGGGATATATTTTAGAAATAGTACTGACAGGACATGCCAAAGAGGACTGAATACAGTATAAATCCTAGGAGTTCAACCTGGGTAATTGGGTGGGTGATGGTGCCATTTACTGAGATGGTAAGGTTTTGAGGAAAAATGAGTTTAGGAAGAAAATGGAGTGCAATCAAGTATTCAGTTTGACACTTACTATGCTCAAGATGACTCAGAGAGAGATCTCAAGTAAGCCATAGGTATAGAGGTTTGAACCCAGTGGAAAAATCTGAGCAAAAATATAAAATGAAGAGTTATCAGCATTTGTATTAAAGACATGGAATTGAGTGAGACACCTAGGGAGAGAGGTGAGAGAAGAGATGAAAAAGGAAGGGAAGGAGGACAATGAAAGAGAAGGCAGGAACATTTAGAACTAAACTTTGAGGCACTCTAACTTTTCTAAAGGCAATCTAGAAACCAGAAGGACCAACCAGGGAGACAACAGGAAAACCAGCAGAGAGGTTCCATGGAGGCCGAGAGAGGGAAGGAAAGCACTTCAGGAAAGAGACAGTGATGAGTGGGACAAATGCTGCAGAAAGGCTGAACAGGATGAGACCAGCGAGGGTCCCTTAGCTCTGGCAAGGTCATAGTGACCTAAAGCAAGGGCAGTTTCCAGTGGCATGGTGAAATTGAAGCCAGTGTGAAATGAATAAATGGGAGGTGAAGAAGCAGAGGGAGAAAATGCAAACCATTACTATGGAAAGGAGTTAAAAATAAGGCAGCTGTGGATGGAGATGTAGAGTCATAGACTTTTGTTTCTTAATGTGGGGTGTGTAGGTATGCTGATAGAAGTGATCCAAGAAAAAGAGAAGGGAAGATAACTAAAAAAGTGTAGTCCTTAAGAGAAGTAAAAGGAATGGGATCCAGAACATACCCAGAGGAGTTTTCCCTTAGTGGGAGTAGGGATGCTTCTTCCTAACAAGAAAAGGTGAGCCCAGGTACAGGTAGAATAAGAAAATAAGAGGGTTCAAACCTCTATACCTTATGGCTTACTTGAGATGTCTCTCTGAGTCTCTTGAGCATAGTACGTTTCAAACTGAATACTTGATTGCACTCCATTTTCTTCCTAAACTCGTTTTTCCTCAAATCCTCACCATCTTGGTAAATGGCACCATCACCCACCCAATTACCCAGGCTGAACTCCTAGACAAGCTGACCTGCAAAGAATTCTCTCGTCCAAAGAAGCTACTCAGCAAGGAACTGCATCAAACAAACTCATCTGAAACAAGACAATTTGTAGAGCTGCACCACCCAAAACTCACCCAAAAAACAGCTGCCTGCAACAAACTCACTTAAAACTAACTTACCAGAAAAACATTTTCCTATACAAAGCTGGTCCAGAAACAACTGTTCAGTTAAGACATGGATGTACACAAAACCTCTTAAGACTAGATAATTAATAAGCAAAGAGTCAACCCGCCTAAAATACATCCACAAGCAGGTGTTTCATCAGGTGTTGCATCCCCATACAGTCATTCAAGAGCATCTATTTAGCAAAGAATTGTTCTGTCCAAAGCTCCTCTTAAAGCAGCTACTCAATTAGGAGCTTGCTTTCCAAAAAATCATATGAAACCTCACAGTCAATCACAATCTCATCTAGCAAAATATTTTCCAAACTCTCCTCTTCACTAAAATACTCACAAATCTCAATCTTACTCAAAGCCACCTAAAAAAATATCACCCCAAACTTCATCCAAATCTACAAATCAACAAAAGACCTGTACAAACTCAACCTAATCAAAATGAAATTGTTCCTCCTGTGCCCCCCATCCAAACCCACACCCACGTCTAATATTTCATTTTCAGGCTCTGACCATCAAACACAAACAGCTACTATCACTTCACTGCCCCTTCTACCACCACTTCTAAAGCAACTTCCCCCACCACTGTATCTGCAACTCGGCTGGAGCTACAACTTCCACGGCAGTGTTTGCTGGAACCAGAAACATGCCACTCCATCTACCACAGCCCAAAAGCTCACACCCACAACAATTATTTTGAAACAAAAGCATCTCCCTTTGATGGCACCTGACTCTGTATCTAACTTTGGAACACGGAATTTCCTCATGCACCACACAATCACACACTGACCTTCCATTTGACTTTGAAACTACATCTTTCCTGATTACTTCTACAAAACCAAAAATAACTACCCAACTGGTAGTATTGTATTGTCTCTGAAATGACAAATTCCCAACACTACTCCAGAACCTTATGCAAATCATGACACCATCACAAACACTAAAATCATGAATCAATCCTTCACACTAGTAATGCATCTCTTATCCCCCCCCTCAGCACCCTTATTTGTTATCTTTTGCAGGACATTCTTTTTCATTTTGAAAAATCACCTACAACCATGCTTTCTTTTTTTAATCTATAAATGTGTACTTTAATGTGAGGTTGAAATTTTTCTACATAAACAGAATACAATGTTACTACACTCTGTGGAGCTCAACCCTGTTGGATGTGAAAATTTAATATAATATATCCATCATTTCTAATGACATTACAGTCTGAATTTTATCACCTACGACCAAGGGCCAGCCCACTCTGCCAAGAAGTCTGGGCATATTTTCCCACTGTTCCATCAGAACAAAACTTCAAAAGAGGTAGTAAAAAGCTATGTAGTTTTGTTCTACTTAGTAGAATTTTAAATATACTTAGTTCAGTGGCGTCCTGTCATTCATCAACACACTGCTCGAAAAGCAGCTGTCCTGCAGGTTTCCAAGCATATGCCCTAATTTCATTTGGTGTAGTACAAACTGGTCAACAATTTTGAAGAGTTTTGTAAATTTACAAAGTCAAGCAAGTGTTAGTTCAAGTCAACTCATATTTATTGATCCATGCATTCAGGATACTCTGTTGGGTACTAAAGAGAGTATAAAAGTGAGGGAGACACAAGATCTTCCTTGAAATCTATTATCTCAAAACAGGAACACAAATAACAATAGCATCAGCCAAAGCAGAATAAAATAAATAAGAAAGTCGTGAATTCCAGTAAGATTTCAGGGAAGGAAAAGCCTGACTCCAAATCAGGGGAAGAAAGACTTAATGAAGATTGTAGCATAAAGAATGATCTTTAAGAATGTAGAACACTGACAGCCAAAGAAGAAAGGAGAGACTCTAGGCAGAAAGAATACCATGAAAATGCAGCAAAACAAGATGAAAATGTGCTGGGAACGGCCAGCAATCCCTGAGACAATGGACGAAAGATTACTCCACACTTTACTGCAGAGGAGAAGGCGAGGGGACCAACGCTCAGAGGTGAAGCCCCTTTCCCTCAGTTCGCTCTAGTATTTATTTTATGCTTACTAACATTTACGTCTTGATTAAAATACCACAGGTGCAGATCACAAGAGTGCAAAAAGCCACAGGATATAATCAGTCTTGAATCTTTGATACAATCAAAGGCTTCATGTGTTGATTATTATTATCAAGGACACAAAGTAGAGCTCTGTGTGTGCTAAGTGCTTAGTTAAACTAGAACTATACTACGCCAAAACAACATTTATGAAAAACACCCTCAGGCTCATGGGAACCACAGGAGCAGGCGACGCTCACAGCTTTCCAACGATAAAAGATAAAATCATAAAGACCTTGCATTCCAGGGGTCTACGCTCTGACCAGTAGTCCCATGACACCCTCTGGAAATCTCTGTCTATATCTTAGCAAGCCATGCATTGTGAATAGCCCCATCATTAACATTTCCATTCCCCACAAAAATGCATACATTCATGTCACCTGCACATTGTACAGTGGTTGGATACCTGCTGTATTTCCCCTAAGAATATAAACAGGGATTCTGTCTTATTCACTTTCTGCTCTAGAATCTAGTACAGTACCTGCCCAGCACAATACAGATTTATTTTTAATATGCGTCATTGGAATTGCTATTTATCAGGGAATGCTAACTACATTTTCCAATTATTAATGTACTTAAATAAATTAAGATTACACTATAGTTAATAACAATTGTGTGTCTCAAATTCCTTAGCACGTGATTGAATTGTCAAGTGGTGGAAAGAGAGAGAGAAGGTTCCCAGTCTGGTTTATCCTTTCATTACAAAACAGGACTTAGGCTGGGATTCACAAACAGTGTCTTTGGTATGGGGAATTCTAGATCTTCTCACATCCATTGTGTGTGATGGAGTTGGGGAGAGGATACATTGGCTTGAGAAATCCTAGAAAGTCCAGGGATCACACAAATCCTTAGACATTTCCACCAATATTCCTCTAAACCAAAAACTCTCAACCTGGTCTCCACAGTTGAGCTCTAATGAGATCCATGAAATCTCTAAAGTTGTCTGATGCACATTGTGTTTGTGAGCATACATGCATTTTTCTGAGGGCATGGTGTATAGATGTTGATTCAGTCAGATTCTCAAAAGATTCCATAATTCAAAGAAACTTAAAACTAAAACCAATAAGAAAGATCAAGAAATGTCTAGACCTAGAGATTTAAGAGATGTCACCTGTAGTTCATGAAACACTTCAATGAATCCTCATACCCTAAGCCATTCCAGAAAAATGAATTACCTCACTGTTTTTGCTGATGTCTCTAGTTTTGGAATGATTTAAGAATTTTTTTCCCTTTTATAATATATATTTCTTGACACCCAAATCCATAATTATATGATTGCAAATTATCTGTTCTCAGACTTTAAATTTCTCTTCTAAGAAATTACTCAATTCTTAATTTCTTTAAAATCCCACTAACTGCTCAGTTGCCAAGCTAGGACATGTCCCATTCCAGGTTGGGGTTGGCAGCATGTCTGTAACAGGCACATGACACACTGTCAGTTCCCTGAACCACCTGAGGCTAGGACAGTCACAAATAGTGATTCAATTCAAATGAGCTCTTCACTGGTACCATAATCTAGGCAGGACACAGAGCACAAGTCTTCTCACCTAACCCTGGAAATAACAGTGGCATAAAATTCAACTGTGCATACACAAAAACATAACAATTTTTAAAGGAAGCCTTGCCCCTTCATATTCAGTGAAAATAGTGCCCAGGGGAAAGTGGATTCCCCAGAATAATGGGCTCCCTCCCAAGCAGTGAGGCTTCTTGACAATTTAATATTACCCCCGCCAAAATGTAAACTCCATGAAGGCAGGGATTTTTGTCCCTTCCATTCACTGTTTTATTAGCAGAGACTGAAACAATACTAGCAGAGCATAGAATGAATATATGCTAAATTAGGGTTGGAGGAATGAATTGACTGGATAAAAGAATGAATGAATGTATCTATGAAAGTCCACAAGGACGTAAATAAAGTTCCTGTCTTTCCATATCCTTTAGCTTGTATGTTCCACTGCTCCTCTCAATATCATGCCCTTTACCAGCTTTCTCTGTCTTGTCAATCATATTTACTCTTCCAATCCTTTGAAGCCCCATTGCTTCTCTGAAGCCTTCCATCAGCTCAACCTTGCAACTCCCTGTAGTATATACCTCTACCATTTATTCATCAACATTTGGTGACCACCTGGTGTTTTGCATTGTTGCTAACGTAGAAGACACTGAAGAAATACAAGACAAGATCATAGGAACTCTCTATCTAGTTCAAGAGAAATACACAATCTGGAAATAATGAAGGAGTCAAAAAGATAATGTCTAATCAACTGCCAAAATGAATAATAGAAACAAACAAAAAATGCTACATATGGTTAAAATAAGCAATCTCTCCAACTCTGCCTCCCACTGCTACTGTCACCCTATTTTGTTCCATTGATAGGAAACAATGTCACTCCATATCTAGACACTTGATCTACCTAAGTATTTGTGGATAAAGTGAAGGTTCCTGTGGCCAGGATTCTCACCTGGCCCTAGTCGGCTAGCTCACTACACACATGTGGGCAACGCACTGTTATCAACTCTATATGAATAGCTCCGCCCAGTCTCTGGGTGACAGGGTGGCATGGCTGCAAGGCTACAGAAGAGCAGAGATGAGACTGGGGCGGTGGCAGCGCTGAGGACAGAGACTGAGACGGCTGTGCGGACAGAGAGGCCCAGAGGATAGCTGTGCACACAGAGAGGCCCAGAGGCAGAGACCGGCTTGCTGCATGCAGACTTGCTCTGAGTGGACAGGATTCTAGTGTTTGACCTGCCACCGTGGAAATAAAGTTGGGTATAACCCTTTCACCCCAAGAACGTTCTGCTGTCATTTATTTGGTCACACTGAATCCATAGTGAACTTACCCAGGGCTGAAACCTGTTGGCAAGACACATGTGTAGTGAGCTAGCCAACCAGGGCCAGGCGAGAATGCTGGTCACAGGAACCTTCACTTTCTCCACAGATGGATAAAGTTTATTTTAAGCAAATAAAATCTCCCTTTTGTGCCCATTTTCCATGTCTCCTCTCAAATCCCTAAGGACTCTCTAGTTCCTTCTTTCCTCCCATCAGTTCTTGCTTTCAGAAAAATCCTGAAAAACTCTCTCACACTAAGATATAAATGACATACCTAGGCCTCACCTCTTTCAAAAGTGTTTTGCTTTTTAACTATAGACAAAGCCCAAATGTTATCTTCTTGAAACTTCTCTAAATAGATTAATGACACTAGGAAAAAATATAATGATCCCTTTACACATAGACTAAGTTGTTTACAGATAACTTGTTCTCTCTAACACATGACCTCAGCTCCTACCATTCCCACACAGTTGTCTAATTTTTTGAAAATGTTTTCTTATTTATTGCATACATAGTATACATTATAGAGAATTTTTGCATACAGATAAGCAAAAAGAAAAAATAAAATTCACCCATAATCCTACCAGACAGTATTAAACAATATCAGCATTCTAGGGTATATCCTTCCAGTCTTTTTTCTGTGTATGTATTTTTATTTTTTAAAGAAAATATGTTCTTACTGTACTAATTTGTCAGTAGCCAAGGATCTGATTGAGAATAGATTTTTCTTAAATGTATGGACATTTTACCCTTTGGCACTGTAGGCATTACTATACAAACTGTCTTGGGAAATAATAAAGTTAAGACTTTATTTTTTGTTTCATAAGACTTTCATATCTTTTGAGTTGGTTAATATTAGTTCTAGGACTCTAGATTAGTTCTTAGAGTCCTAAAGCACACCAACAGCTCACCCAAAACTTTTCAACTATAAAATCGTAACATTTACATAGTTATCAGTGACCATAAAGTTCTTCTGACTTAATTCTAGGAACTCCGCCAGTACCAGAGTTATTGAACAGTATCATCCATGATATCCTACCAGTGTTGTTTTAACAGCAAAATATCCAAGCAACCATTATGAGACTAAAAATAGATGCTTCAAGAAATCTTTGTATTTTAAAATATCCATTGTTTTAACATATCCTTTAAGATGTCATATAAAAGACACATATGAATTCTATCATCATTACTTGGAATAATTTTCAGTTTGGAGAGAGCTTGAAACCAAAATTATCTTTTGTTCATCCAATTTACTAAATTCTACCTTCTAAATGTGCTGCCTTGGACAGGTTTCTAAATCTGTGTCTAATTTTTTTGCAAATTGGTTGTGTTCCAATTCCCATCCATCTCTATGAGTCTGTATTTATGTTAACAGATGAAACAGTATTTGTTTAACAAATATTGTATACTTTTTTAAATCTCAATAATTGTATCACCTGCTAGAACTTTTAAATATACTTTTTACTGATTTTTTCATTCTTTTTTTTCAGATGTCACCAATTATTACAGTACAACTTGGAGCCCAAATAAGTTTATTTTGCAATATGATTTTTATTTTAAATCATCTTAGTGTGAAATATTTAATCACGCTTCAATTCACCAGAGAGTTGCCAAGTTTTCTATTCACTTTGCACTGTATGGACACTGCTAATAACAAGAGTTAACACTTACTGTACACTCACTATGAATTGGGGAATGTTCTAAGTATACATAATTTATTAGGTACTATTTCATTTAATCTTCAAGACTTTTTAAAGACAATATTTTTATTTCCAATTTGAAGATGAGTAACTGTAGATACTTACAGCTACTCAGTTACAATCACATAGTTAGTAAATATCATAGATGAAGTAATCAGTCAATCCTTTAAGCCACAGTTAAGAAAATAATTAATTGATCTAGCAATTAATAATTTGGAAGATTTATTTTTAATCTCAGATTTATTTATTAACTATGTATCTTTTCCCTAAAAATAATGCAAACACTTTCCTCTCTTCCTATTTTCCTTTGTGAAAGGTAATTCTTAAGATCACTGATAATAAATTACCAAAGGCCAAGATCAAATATGAGCATTGGGACAACATTTATTTCAAAAAGCAGAATCAAATATAAAATTCTTAACAACTCTTAATTCCACATCTGGAAATACATTCCAAGGAAGTAATCTAAAACACAGCAAAGGTTAATTTACAAATATATTCATCAAAATAATATTTATAATAGAGAAAAATATTGGGTACAACTTAAGTTTAAACAAAAGGAAAATGATTAAGCAGACTGCAGTGTAAAAGCAAATACTCTGTGACCATACATTTGTTAAAATTTGCCTGAAATAATGTTAAATGATTGCTGTGTAGCATTAAAGGAAAAGACAAGATCCAAGTTGTATAAATGACATGACTTCTATTGTGTAAAAAAGAAATGTGTAAAAAACATCTGGAAGAAAATACATCAGTCTCTGCATGATGAGATTACATTTTTTTCCTTTATTGCTTTCTGCACTCTCCAAGTGTCCTCCAATGAGCATCTATTAATGAATAATAGAAAAATGTATCATTTTTAAAATGCAGATGCTTTCACATCACTCAGATAATATTAGCAGTCCAATATCATGCTGACTTAAGTTTTGTGATACCAGTCATAAAGGAAGTGTAAAATATTGTTGAAATTTTTTAACTTTCTTTATAAACTTTAAAAGTACTTTATGTTACATATATCTTGCTTCAAATATACTAAAATTTGTCTAATAACTTGTGTTATTTTCCTTCTAGGGTGCTATCCTAAGCTCAAAGTAATTGGTGAAATTAAATTATTAGTATTTAAAATTCTTTCTACTGCTCCTGCGTGCTATTTTCTGTCCTCACATAGTCTCTTTTGACCAACAAACTCTAAACCAACAAACCTTCCACCTGCTAATAACAAGAGTCAACACTTACCGGGCACTCACTATGAACTGGACAGTGTCCTAAGTACGCATACTACTGTACACTGCACATTTTTACATGTCCAGGTATTAGGTTATGTTCTGTCTAACTAGGGATTTCATTATTCTTCTCCAGCGACTTTTCCATTAATTTGGCCTGGCTTTTATTTTCCATATACTGATGTCAGATTCAGTTCTGTTCATAAAGCAAGGCATATTTTTTTTATTTATATTGATTAAAATCTAGGATTATAAATTACTGAAATGCATACAGATGTAGAGAAATATGCATATTGATATTTATTACTAAGGTTCATTTTCTTGACTTAAATTTTTAATTTTTGCAGAAATGTGTATTATTTTCCTAGCACCTTATAGTGATGAATGAACTCTTCTCTAATACACATGAATAACTAAAAGGCTGAACCTAAGTAAAACTCATGTTGCCATTACTAGGCACTCACATTCATCCCTAAGTAAATTTTAGAGGAACATGAATTAATGGTATCTAAAATGACACTGAAGAGTTGAGGCAATATCTGGAGTTTTTTATTTTTAATCTTTCTATGGAGAAAAGGTAGACATTTGTTAGACCGTGCATAGATATCAAATAATGGCGCTGTTTTACCAACACTGACACATGAACACTCAATGCTATCAACTGTGAACCAGCTGAGCCAATTCTACGTAACAGGCATGTTGGTAGATCTTTTACATACATTGCCTTTTAATTCTCAGGAAATTACAAAGTAGAGGCTTCTAATCCAACTCTACAGGTAAAAGAGAGCTTAAGCAACAGAGGTCCCAAAAAAGAGTCGATCCAAATCAAACGCCATTTCTCTATCCACTATACCAGTCATTTTCAAAACTTTTTTTAGTAGAACCCAAAATAATCGCTACATTTTCCAGGCAGCTAACACACGTGCATGCTACAAGCTTCATGCTACATTATTTTCCCTTACTATATAGAATGCACTTGGTAATTATAGTGTAGTCTTTTTGTCTTATTTTTTTAGTGATTGACGCCGCTACCTTCTTTACTACAAATCTGTGGAATCATGACCCCAAATTTGAAACTTTATGTACTCTACTCCTGTCTGTCATCCAACATAAATCTAATTCTGGTTTCAGGTCTGGATAGATTGAGTGTTTCCCAAACTTCAGTCCCGGACCACCAAATAAGGACAACGACAACTTGGAGAGCTAGTTACAAAAAAAAAAAAAATCTGGATTTCTGGGTCCTGCCCAAGACCTGCTCCATCAGAATCTCTCCAACAGGAGGCTGGGAACTGCCGTTTTAACAAACTCCCCAGGTGATTCTTACACAAACTAACGATTAAGAACCATATTCAAGGAAATTGACCTATCTTAACTATGAGCCCTTAACCGTTTTTATTCTATGACAACACCATCAGGACTGGGAGGTCCCAGAGAACTGGTTCCTGCCTGAACTCTCCAAATTCAACTGATACCAAATTATTCCCTCTTAGAAGGAACTTCTCATGATAATTTCTTTTCCCAGAAAAAAAAAAGTGTAGGCAGAAACAGCATCCATTACCAGTGTGCAAATCATTGACAGCCCAATAAAGAGGAGTTTCACTGAGTAACCTCAAGGAGCACACAAGTAGCTGAACTGCCAAGAGAAGTATTTCTGACCGAATATTCCAGTGCCTTTGAAAAATACATCAGAAGAAACTTGAAGAGATGCAAACCATGAAATGAGGATTGATTAATCTACTTGAATTGATTTCTCAAGCCTCAATTTTTAGCCTCTTAAATTATGTTCTTAAATATTATGGGCAAAAAAAGAGGCTATGATTTAGGTCAATAAAAGCTATAGCCTGGTGTAATTGTATGGATTTTCTGTCTTGGTTCTAAATCCAGATACAAACTGATATGAAAAAACATATATGATTTCTTTTCCCATGACTGGCTTGACTCTAGCTCACCCTTTCACAGGAAAATGGAGCATGGGGCACAGGAAGTGATCTCACTAAGGAAGCCGGTGTCAGGCTTGGCTCTGGAGAGGGAGGCATTTCCTCTGAGGAACGCCCAACCTGTATTATGTTCTCTGACTCCACCCTCTCCATTCTGCCATGCTACCCCAACTTGCTGCCCTCAAAGGAGAAAAGGCTGGTTTAAAATCTATTCCTTTTGATTATTTTCTGTCTTCTCTCTCAGTCCAGCCAGTGGCCCCACAAATCTTCACAGGCCTCCCCTTCCAGCCCTTTTTCCCAGGAGCCAACCTGCACACCAGTCAGGCTAACCCACATGTTCTGAACAGAATCCTCCCTGCAGGACAAGCAGGGGGA
Source organism: Smutsia gigantea (assembly GCA_032199065.1). Taxonomy (NCBI): domain Eukaryota; kingdom Metazoa; phylum Chordata; class Mammalia; order Pholidota; family Manidae; genus Smutsia; species Smutsia gigantea. The sequence goes on along the minus strand of JAVSCE010007329.1, from coordinate 25,486 downwards.
AATCCTGCCATCCAGGGAGCCCCCAAGGGCTCCTTTTCCACTCCCAGTGGCCCAAATGATGACTTTGGAGTGATCATCCCCACAGGCATTCAAAGGGACATGCCCACTAACCAGGAGGCCCCCACATTGCTAAATGGTGAATTCTCCTAGCTGGTAAAATGCCACTGGCCATGAAAGTCATCTGCAGAGTAAGAGAGAAGAGTTCCTTGCCAACCTTGACAAATACAAACCCCAATAAAATCAGGAAATTTGATTCCAGCCATGTGAGAGAATATCTTAACTGTGAGACAGAAACCATGGGTTTAGACAGAGTAGAGTGAGGGCCTCCAGAAAAAGCAAAGCAAGATAATTATAGTTAGAGCAATGAAACAATATGCAAGGAAACCCCCTACCAAAACTCCGTGTAGAAAAGTCAGTGTCACATTAATTCTCTAGAATTATTCTTCAGTGAAATCAGCTAAAGCTCAAAAAGCCAGGAGTAACTTGGCTTGGAATGTTTCCAGATATAGGAAAGTATCTCAGCATAGCCCATATTTTTATCATGCCATTGTAAGGTTAACTTTAGCATGCTAAAAGGCCCAGACCTATATGCTGAATTTCCTCCTTCAGACCTAATCAAGTAATTTGCAACCTGAGCAATTTGGCAAGCAAGCCAAGCCATAAACAACAGTAAAAGCAGAAGGATTGCATCTTGAAGATAAGACTGCCTTTTAAAACCCAAGAAGTTAAGAAATACAGTTCTTAACAAATTCTTTAGCAAACAGACAATAACTCAGCCCACCTTGAGGGCAGGACAATCAGTGGTGATTGATATGCTCCCAGACCAAGAAGTTACTATTCTAGAAAGGAATCTGCAGTGAATTTCTTGTTAATTTTGCTGAATTACCTGGAAGACTGATAAGAAAAGAGACTTAATGTCTCATCAAGGATGGACATTCTAGGACCACTTAAAAAGTCCACACCCCTAGCCCGTTATAACATTTCTAAAAATTCTCAACCACCTATAAATCCCTTAGACAATGCACAACTACTCGCTCAGCTCTGTCCTCTCACTTTATCTCTAAATAAAAGACTCTCCCTTGCTCTCCTACTTTGAGTGTTTGCAAAGTTCATTCTTTGACTCTGAATAAGAACCACAGCATCAACTGGGCCAGCAATGGTGTCAACCCAGAAACAAGACATTTAATTGCTGGAATAACATACTTTCCATCTTAGGTCAGAGATGGGCATACCTGGAAAGGGACTGTGCTTTGCCTTTCCTGACTCCCACTGACCCCCAAACACCCACAGGCCCACAGCAGACACAGTTAATGAATCATGATGCTCCCTTCCACGTGCCCATACGAATGAGCCTCAGAACCTTCCTGACTTAGGGTTGCAAGCACTGCTGTTATGACTTAGCACAGTAATGAAAGCATATGCCATTCTCCTCAGACGGGACTTCACAAATGTTACAAAAATAAACTTGTTGCACAAATAAGCAGAGACAATCATTTAACACATGGGGATGTATAGAAACAAATGTCCTTGGAGATAACAAAAGAATGATTTGATATTGATACCTTGCTCTTGGAAAATAAATTTTGATCTCAAGGAAAGATGTTTAAATTCAAAATGCCTTTACCTACATTTAAGTGTTTTATTTTCTTCCAGGAATTCAATAGGCTGTCTCAAAGTCTTTCATCTAAGCCACTTCAAACATGATACATGTGAATCTTTTCCAGTGATTGTAACTCCAGGGGAAAAATGTGTTCTCAGCCCTGGGCAAATAACCTTTTAAGGCCAAAATCAGTTAAAGGGAGAAATAAAATGAGAGAAACCCTTTATTGCTTACAAGCAGTCATCTTCTCCCACTTGCCCTTGTCTCTTGCTACCCAGCTGCAAAAACCCTACTAAACCTCTAGGGTCCAGGTGTGTGCTCACTCCCCACTCCCCTTGTAGTCACTCATTGATATGGAGATGCACTAAGGCCAGGTGAGAGGTTCTGGAAATACTGCTATTTACCCACAGTGATCATATTATAGAATAGAGTGAGACACACTAGAGAGTATCAGAAGAAATTCATTTTAGGTGAGTATTTTAGCTCATCTAAAAACTTTCTTGAAATTTCAGAAAACATTCTTCTGAGAGAACACTGGCTTCTGAAAAAGAAGAGTTAAATGGATAAATTTGTTTTTGAAATGTAATAGCAGGCCACCTTGGACCAGGAAGATATGTATATTAAAATGTATTTTGAAATTGACTCTTTTTTTCTTTGGAGATGAAAGAAAGTTGGACCCTTTCAGAAACTACATTACCTCAGAATACTTAGATCATACCCTAGATCCAGGACTTTAGAAGTAGGGAGTACTACCATCATAGGACTGGATATCCAGCAATGTAAGGATAATTTCTGGGTTTATCACAAACACCTTATTACCCACTTTCTCCCATAAGAGATGCAAATTAAATTTTTAATAAGAAAATTATTTTTGATCACCTAAAATTCACAATGGAAACAAATTATAAATCATATAAAGCAGCCTCAAGCTGCTTATATTCAGAGCTAGTGATTATGACATTTAATGTTTAATTCTGGTATGTCTTCAAATGAGAAATGACATTGACAAAAATAGTTAAAGGTGCTTCTCTTGCTCTACACACTAAAAGGTGGAATTTAATCTGATGTAAATGTATAATGTAGGCCATTGCAGTTCACTCAGAAGGATTAACACAAACCACAGTAGAGCCCTGTCTTGCCAATGGGTTTCAGCCCCAGGCAAGTTCGCTATGGATTCAATGTGACCAAAGAAATTGGCAGCAAAATGTTCTTGGGGTGAAAGGGTTATACCCACTTTATTTCCAGGGTGGTTGGTCAGTCACTAAAATCCTGTTCGCTCAGAGCGAGTCTGCATGCAGCAAGCCAGTCTCTGCCTCTGGGCCCCTCTGTCCACACAGCCGTCCTCTGGGCCTCTCTGCCTGCACAGCCGTTCCCACAGAGCCGTCCTCTGGGCCTCTCTGCACAGCCATCCTCTGGGCCTCTGCCCTTGGCGCTGCCACCACTCCAGCCTCTGCTCTGCTCTCCTGCAGCCTTGCAGCTGTGCCACCGTGTCACTCCCAGAGCACTGGGTGGAGCTCTTTATATAGAGTCAACAGCCATGTATTGCTCACAGGTGTGCAGTGAGCTAGTCAACCAGGGCCAGGTGAGAATCCTGGTCAGAGGAACTCTCATTTCATCCACACTCCACCCCTCCAGGATTCTCTTCTCAATCTATGTGCCCTCAGTCCTCTGCAATGGTCCCTGTGCAAGGAAGCGCGAACATTGTTCTCCAGCCTCCCCAGCAAAAAGTCTTGCAGACACACAGGCTGGACTGGTGGCTCTGTCTCTGACCTCTGCCTCTTTGGTCTTAATGGCTTGAACTGCTGCACTGGTTTCAGTTGTTGCCATAGCTCCAGTAAGATCCTATTTGCCTTCCTGTGTAATTTCCTTCCATCTACTCCTGCCAATATTAAATCACCCTGTATCTGGGTCCTCATAACCTTCATGGGCCCCTTAAATTCTTCTTGTGAGTCACAGGTCTTATTTCTGTCCGGGTTCTCATTGCTTCAGCTACTGTACATGTCACCTCACATTTTGTAATCGCTGCCTCAAGTCAGGCTGCACTGTCAGGGAAGACAGCTTTCCCATCTCTGATCCCGACAGAACAATTCCATCCACCCCTAAGTCCCACAGCCACCGGCTCAGCCTGAGTACAGGGGCGGACCATAGAGTGCTCCACGACCTGGGGAGGGGGCTGCTCCTCTCCTTGGGGAACTTTCAGCTGCTGGGTCTTTATTTTCTTTACAACCACTGGGCAGGCTTCCAATACAGGAGGGGCCAGTGCCTCTGCCACCACCACTTCATCCTTCCCCAGCTCCTCCATTTCTGGGGCTGATGGCACCTTTCTCTCCCCTCCTGCTACAGTGCCTCACAGCAATGCTAGCTCAGTCTTCAGAAGCTCTCTTACCTTCACCTCAATGCTTTGCAGCTGACGTTCTCTTGCAACCTCCACCTGTGCTTCCCTTAGGAGTCCATCTTTTTCCTTGATGGCCTCTTCCTCCTTCAGAACACCTGGCAGCACTGCTGTCTCATCTCCAATGGCTCCTTGCTGCTAGCACTCTCATGCTGCCTCCTCTCTCATCAATGCCATCTCCTTCCTCAGGGAATCCACAGAAGTTTGCAGCTCGCTTCTCATGCTGCCATTTCTTGTGTCTCCTCTGTAGACTTTTTTAATACTGTGAGAAGCAGCCAGCCCATTGCCTCACGGGCACTCTGCTTCTCAAAGGATCTACTTATTATACCAAGGGCCACCCCTACTGCCTCAGGTATCACCTCCACTTGCCTCCAGTCCTGGGGTGGGGCCCAGTCCTCTAGGAGGCAAGCCACCTCAGACCACATACCCACTGGGGGACAATCCACTGTCTCCCCATTCACAGGGGCAGCCCGCTGAAGCACCCCTCCCATAAGGGCAGCCTGTCTATTTCCTTGGTCAGCAGTGAATCCCACCAACTACACCAATTGATTTGCCAATGAGTTTCAGCCCCAGGCAAGTTTGCTATGGATTCAATGTGACCAAAGAAATTGACAGCAAAACGTTCTTGGGGTGAAAGGGTTGTACCCAACCTTATTTCCAGGGTGGCTGGTCAGTCACTAAAATCCTGTTCACTCAGAGCGAGTCTGTATGCAGCAAGCTGGTCTCTGCCTCTGGGCTCCTCTGCCTGCATAGCCATCCTCTGGGCCTCTCTGCACAGTCATCCCACACAGCCATCCTCTGGGCCTCTGTCCTCGGGGCTGCCACCAATCCAGCCTCTGCTCTGCTCTCCTGCAGCCTTGCAGCCATGCCACCATGTCATGCCCAGAGCACTGGGAGGAGCTCTTTATATAGAGTCAACAGCCATATATTGACCACAGGGGTACAGTGAGCTAGTCAACCAGGGCCAGGTGAGAATCCTGGCCAGAGGAACTCTCATTTTATCCACAGCCCCCATAAAGGAAAGATGTGGATAGGCTTAATAACACTTCTCACTATATTTGACTCAGCCTCACCTTTATGGAACAAGTTCAAATATATGCCCACAAAATATATTTCACATTAAGTTATTCAGGTGGTTAAAGATTTACTGGTGGTTAAGGATTTATTAGCCACAGTGTTTCAGGTTTATAGAGTCTCAATAACATATTTATATATTGTCAAAGTTTTTGTGGCCACATGAGAGTAAACTAGGGTTCTGTTTTCCAAAAATATTTTGTCATTGGTATCATGTGATACTAATTAAAAGTGCTATGAAAAGATTTCCTAGATAATCCTTTACCAAAAAACATTCTCCCCAAGCCTCATTTTTCTTATCTATAAAATGGGAGCAAAAACTCGTTACAGATGTTCCAGAAAGTTAACATGATGATCAAGTAGACGATACATGGAAGTGTATTTTCATTTATACTCAATTTAAACCAACCACATTTCAAGAGTTCAATAGCCAATTTTGGTAAGTGGCTACCATATTGGACAGGGCAGGTCTAGATTTAAGGGAAGAAGAGCCACAGGGTTAAAAGTAACATTCCTATTTAACCAACAGGGAATCTAAAGCTAAGTATAAGTCACATGTCCAAGATGACAGGGAAACTAGCATTTGGTAGAGATGGGACTTGAACTTGGGTTTGCATAACTAATTATAAAGTTGAAATAAACTTTTCTAAATTCCAAAAAATAAAAATCATAGTTAGTCAATAGTGCTACAGGAAAGACTGAATCGTCTTTCTAGTGTCTCTACAGATAATGATACTACAAAATAATGAAAAGTAAAAAGTGTAAGAAGTGAATAAGGATGATCTTTTCAACAAACTGTGCTAGAACAACTCAACATCTATCTGCAAAAGAAAAAATCTAGACACTAACCTTAAACTTTTCACCAAAATTAGCTCAAACTGGCTATAGTCTTAAATGTAAGGGGCAAAACTATAAATTCCCAAAGTATAACATAGAAAAAAATATAGACAACCTTGGATTTGATGGTGGCTTTTTAGATACAACACCAAAAAGACTAGCCATGAAAGAAGAAATCATCTCCCATTCCCCTTTCTGCATCCTCTACTTCTGTCACCAGTCCCACCAGATTCCACATCACCAAAGCTCATGACTATCATGACCCTTTAAGCTTCCCTCTTCTCCTGCCAAGCACATCAAATCAGATGCCAACCCTTTATCTGCTTCAACCCCCTTATAAAAATCATAATGATTAATGAGATTATCACTTTAGAAAACACTTGACAAATGCTCTAGTATTCTGTAAAAATGCAGTAAAGGCTTGATAGCACTATTATTGTTGCTGTTGCATAAATATTGCCCTTTTTTCTGACCTGTAAGGGCGAGAGAATTTGACTTTCCACTTTCACTTCAGAGAGCATAGGACAATTTCAAGGAGGTAGGCTAGAGTACCAGCCAATAACTAGCTCTGTGGCCTGAGATGTAATAACCATACCAGAGCTAATATTTTGAAATCTAAGACAGAAATGCTAATAATAATTACCTTTCTCATAGGGCTGGTGAAGATAATAAAATGAGACATAAATGTAAAACCGCTTTGCAAGTATAATGTACATATATAACACGGCTATTTCCACCCTCTTTTTTAACTATACCATGAAAATAAGTAGACTGAACGACATAATGTCCCAGATGAAATGGTGAAAAGTTTCAGAAATGCCCATTCCAAGGAAGACTCTCTATACTATGTAATTTTCATCTCACAGGAACAATGCTTTGCCAATCTTCTGGCAGTAAAGGAGTGGCTATGTACAGCCAAGGCTTCTGTGTTCTGCAAGGAAATGATCACTCTTTACAAAAGGAAAACCTAGTTACATGTCTTTTTCCAGGTTCGGGCTGCAGTTCTATGTTGAGAACCGAATCAAGATGAAGAGGCATAGTTAAACTTTTTCTCTTGTAGTATACATAGTCTTTATGTTTTAATTTTGTTGAAATAATTTAGGCTATGGAATCATCACAAAGTGACTTTCCATATACTCTTCAATCAGCTTCCCATAATATTGACATCTTATATAACCATGATACAATTATCAGAACTAAGACATTAGTACAATATTATTAATTAAATTACAGGCTTTAATCAGGTTTCACCAGTTTTTCCACTTCTGTCATTTTCCTGTTCCAGGATCCAATTTGGGTCTCACACTTCATTTATTTGCCATGTTTCCTAAGCCCCCCATTTTGTTAATTAACAAATCCATCACCTCACATATTTGTCTCTTTTTCTGTTTGCTTTTTGGTGAAAACATTTAAGTTCTACTCTCTTAGCAAATTTCAATAATACAACACAGTGTTATTAACTATAGTCACCATGTTTTACGTTAGATCCTCAAAACTTATTCATTTTATAACTGAAAGTTTGTACTCTTTTACCAAGCTCTATTTCCCCCAACCCTAGCCCCTGGCAATCACTTTTCTACTCTCTGTTTCTATGACTTTACCTTTTTCCTTTCTTTTTTTTTTTTTGATTCCATTTTTCTATAGTCAGAAATTTCCCCTAAGATCCTGCCGTGGATCTTGGACGCCCTCTGCTGGCCAGACAGCATCAGCCGGCGACAGAGCTGAAAATAAACCTGAGACATCAAAGCACAGCAGCTACCCTATACATTCCTCCCTTATTTACTCAATCAAAAGACACTTACTGAATGCCTATCATGTCCTAGATGCCATGTTAGGGGCTGGAAATATAAAAGAAATAAGAAACCATCCTTGTCCTTGAAATCATCCTATACTTTTCTCCAGGAAATTAACCAAGTCCCAGAAGATTTCTTGGGCTCAGGACTCAAGCAAGAAGTATCCACTCTTCTGCCTTCCAGGAAGGATGATTAGCATGTAGTTGTGCAGGGTTATGAAAATAACTTGTGTGTCTGTGAAAAGCAAGAACACCCTTCTACAATACCCTCTGGAAGATACTGAGAATTTTAAGCTTCAAACATCCCTCTGACGTTGGCTGTCAGCATAAAGAGACCTAGACGCTATAGGAAAAAAGGGACCTAAAACCATGAAGAGGCTGGGGTGAAGATGTGGTCAGCTGTCCCAAGAAAAATAAGGTATGTTCTTGATTCTTTCCTAACTTAGACATAATTTAAAGACTTGCAGCATTGGTAGTCTATAAAATTCCACAAAACACAAAAATTCTAGCAGACACTCTGTCCTTACCCCCTTCATTACATGATCTGTAGTTACCTATTTGATGTGGCAAGCAGACATGATATTCCAGGAATGACAGCCCTAATATTGTAGGGAAATTGAACATTCCCTCTAATGCTGTTTTAGCCACAGGAGCCCATGACAGACAGTTGGGAGTTGGACTCTGTGTAAACATCTACTACTGAGTCAATACAACTTGCAAACTCACTGTTTTTTTGTCCAAGAAGTTTTTGATCTTTTTGAGCTATGATAGTATAAAAATTACAGAAGCCTGGAAATCTGCAGAGGTGTGAATTTTAGACTAGGTTAAGACAGGAGAGCATTCCCTTAACTTCAACAGACTTTCTGAGTAAAATCTGCAGCCTTGGATAAGAAGTCTTCAGCAGTTCGCTCTACCCAGCAGAAGGCCTCCTCACTCTCCTTCAAATTCACAATAATGTGTTAGTTTTACAGTACAACTTAATTTGTCCTAAGCCCTTTTCATTGCTGTATACTAGGCCCCTGCATGGCATGACCCTATGAGGGTATCTTGGCAATTTCTGCAGGCACAGATTTTGTCACAATGGAAGCTGCTATTCACATGCAGAGGCAAGGGCCAGTACTGCTAAAAGTTCTGCAATAGAGAACTTCTGGGCATGTGCCAAACAAGGAGGATGTAGTTCATACCCTGCATGACTTTCAAATGTTCCACCAGATGTTCATGGAGGTAAATAAAACAATTTGTACATCTGAGCTCAGGATTCAACTGTTTTTGATACAGAACACAACATACTCTTTGCACAATGTTAATATGCACAGAATATTTTAGATCTGCACCTTTCTTTTAGTCATGGAAAGAGTATACTTTGTTTTTGTTCAGACTTTTACAAGAGTTGCTAATGAAGGGGCCAAGGGCTGGCTGCCCCAAAATGGGCCACTTTGGCATACTGATTACTTTGAATGTAAAGTTACAGCCACTGCAAGAACATTCTGAACTGCCTTTGTCTCCTGAGAGCAGGACGTAAATCTCCCCTGTGAAAGGTGCCCTCCCTGAATCAAGAGTTAGAGACATCTTTATCAGCAAAGACAGGGAATCCAGAGGTGAAAAGGCTATATAAGCAAACTTTGTAACTTTTACTAATTTACTACCCCATCCCAAATTCCTCACTACCTGAAGCTCCCAAACATAAATTTTCTTTGTCCTGTCTATACCTCACAGATTCATTATCTCGTCAAAAAAGTATAAAAAAACACCTATTTTGATCATTTTTTTAGGTGTCAATTTCATTTTTGGCTCCATGTGTATGTAATTAAACTTTGGTTTTTTCTTCTGTAATCTGTCTTGTGTCAGATTAATTCTTAGCCCAGCTAGAAGAACCTTGAAGGGTAAAGGGAACTATTTCCTTCCCAACACTAACCATTGTGGAAAATAATGCCCCTAAAAGCAAAGACCCTCATGGCATCTGAGCCAGTGGTCCACACTTGCACCATCTGTATTTGTAGCTGATGTTTGCAAATAATTTACAGTGAAGATTTGAGACAACAATTAATATTAATTGAGACACATGAAATACAAAGATCTCACCATATTCTATTAATAATTCTGTCATTTTAATTTTGTCACATAAAGGTTTCTTGTTAGGTATGTCACAAAAATTGTATCTTAAAATTTCTTGAAACTGCCTGCTGTTCTTCAGTCTAACTTGTTTGCGGCCTTACAGTTCCAGAGATCTGCCACAAAACTTCTCTACTGACCCTTGAATTGGTATTTCTTTTTCAATAGATCCCCAGTTTCCTGTTGACTATCAATGCATGTGGTCTCTGTGGTCCCTTTGGATATTCAAGACAGAATATACAACTCAACATGTGGTTTCAAGATAGAATTTGTTTACCAAAGTATTCTGTCTCTCCTCCATCTCATGCAATACAAGGAATTATTTTGACACACACTTACCAATACAGTCCAGCTCATTTGCAAGGATATCAGACCTGCTCATGTTCTCGCTCCAAGAATCTTTAATTTGTCTTGACATGTTATCCCTACTGCAATTAAAGTTATTTTCCTCTATCTGTTATCCTATGTAGACAAGTCTCGTCTGTCATTGTTAATTCTATAACTAGTTTTTAATCCTATGTCCATTATACCTCTGCTCTTTCATTTACTTATATTTCTTGTACAGTGTGGCTTTTAATTTTACTGCTTCTAAATTCTCTTAGTCATTAAAGTAGGTACAAACACCTGACTACTTCCGGTTACTTGTGTAGTCATACTCGAGAATCATATATTGAAATGCACACCACTTACTGTATTTTTCTTTCTCCTTTGAATATAGTAAGGATGGTATATTTATATTAAATGTAATTTTATTTTTAAATTATGTGTGCATGTAGGTTATGGAATGAATTTAACTTCAGAAAGGGACATGTTTATTATAAAAAGAGAACTTCAAACCTGAAGAGAGCAAAAGGTGTACACTACTTGCCACCCCCACACTCAGACATGTCGCCCTTCATCTCTGTCCTGTGGTCCCATCTGCTTTTCAAGGCTTATTCAAGGGGCTTTGCAATTAGATTTTTGGAACTGCTCCACCTGTGAAGTTCTCGTCTCTGAAATCCTATGGCTTTATTTACTACAAGTAGTTGGTATTTAATCTCATACTGCCCTCAGCTACCACCACCAATCTCAGGTGTGTGTACCTGTGTGCATTACTGTCTCTCCAACTAAGCAATAACCTTCTAGAAGGCAAAATGATTTGCCATGTCCTGCACCCTCTCACACTATATTTTGCATAAAGTTAAAACTCAATAAATTCTGGCTGACGAAATAAACCAGTTTCTAAACTTTATATGGTAACATAGCTCTTGGCATGTCTCTCTACTTAGAACACTTGTCAAACCAAACTTTAATTAGTTCTTTATATGTTTGACTCCTTCACACATGATTAGCCCCTTGAGGAAAGGGACCATAATTATTCACTTTTGTAATCTCAGCATCGGAACCCACCAACTAGTTTATAGAAGTCATCTAATGAGTGTTTATGAATGACCAGATGGATACATTGATTAAATCCAGGAGGAGGACTCTGATATAACGGCAGATTAAGTGAAAGCAACTTCATGGGAATGAATGCAGCTAACGTCACTGCAGTAGAGGAAATCACAGAATAGAGGGATTCCCAGAATTTTATCTTCAAACTCACATTACCATTTTGTCATGATATCATGTCTAATTTTCAGTCCTCTCCTCTGCATAAATTCTCTCTACAAGGGAATTATTTGAAACTGCCTTTATCATGGTGAGCACTTCATAGTGCATATCACTATGGAATCACTATGTTGTGCACGTGAAACGAATATAATATTATATGTCAACTATACTGCAATTTTTAAAAAGAGAGATCTGAAAGAAAACAGAAGTAAAGAGAAAGATAAAGCCCATGCTGAGATTAAAAAACTTTAATCCTCATTTGAAAATGGGAGGAATTATATTACTTAGAGTTTTTATAGGACTGAATTTTGTAGAGTTGGAAATAATCCTAAATGTCTGAACAACTTTATTTTAATTCACATTACCACATATGCATTACCAGAGAATCAGCGTGTGCTACATTTTAAATGATTCCTGGTGTAGCATTTTATTTTAATAATAAAAGAATTCACATTCATTGCAGAAATTCTGAAAAGACAGATATATTCCAAATTTTAGTCATTCATAATACAAATAGTCATTCATGATACAAAGAGTATCATTTGCTGCGTATTTTGTAGTTTACAAAATTAGGATCATAGAATGTAAAGATGTGTTTTATTGATTTTTTTAATTGTAATAATGGCTCAAAAAAAAATGACCTGTAGCAGGAGTTCTCAAACTTTTCAATATCAGGACTCCTTTACTCTTAAAAATTACTTCAAACCCCAAAGTGCTTTGTGGGTTAAAACTAAGAATTTTTTTAACATCTATTTATTAACTATTTTTAAATAATAATAATAAACTAATTCCATGTTAAGATAAAGAAAAATTTTATATGAAAAATAACTGAATTTCCCCAAACAGAAGCTTTAGAAAGAATAATCTTGTTTTCACATATTTGTAAATCTCTTTAATGTCTGACTTAATAGAAGATAGCTGTTTTCTTCAGTCTGCCACCGCATTTACTCTGTTCTGTTATACACACATCATGAGGCCTCTGGAAAAGTCTACTATGCATTTGTAAGAGAAGAGAATGAGAGTAGAAAGGGCAAATAACATCTTAGTACTATTGTAAAAAATGGTTTTGAATTCAGGACCCCCAAAAGGATCTTGGGACCTTCGGGTATCCCCAGACCACACTTTGAGAACCCTGGTGCAGAAGATTGGATGTAGGGGAGGAAATGTTAGTGGGCCTCTCTTTCAAAGCAGGTTCTCCACACTCATCATACTGTTCCTGGCAGACCCTAGAATGCCAGCCTTGGTTTGGTTACATCACAGGCTTGGGAGTTAATAATTTGCACATGGACCACTGTACCGGGGCCTCATCACCACAATGGCATAATAAATGACCAGAGTCCCTGCTGGGTGAGGGCTTGTGACTGAAAGTATCAAACAGGGCCATATATTATTTTTACAATTAAAAAAAATTCTTATTTTGAAAAAAAATGAACATTTTTTGAGCTAAGAATCAAGAATTAAATACCTTATTAGAAAATAAGTGAATCACAAACGTTGATAGCATCTAGGCAAACAGCAGCTACTGAAGGAGTTCTTCCCCATCAATCTTCAAAATCACAAACCCATTTGTAAAGCCATTTCTGATGTGAGAAAGATGCAGGAGGTTGTGGCTAAGCAACTCCATGTATTCCAAGTCCAACTGCGAATTCATCCCTCTCTTGAGCTATATGTGTCTGACTAACTTAGTCCTTTGCCAGCTAACATCTGTGTTCACAGAGAATTATGTGATTATGGTTTAGCTTTTGATGTGGGTCTTTTTGATGCAGGGGAGATACTAGAATAGTTATGAGGAGTATCACCAGAGAGAGAACTTTGCTGCTCTCTATGAATTAATAAAACAGTAGTCTGATTTTTACCTTTTTTATTTTTAGTACTACCATTGTATCAAGAAACCTATCTTGGACAAGCCAAGAAAGGAAGAAAGGCATCTTGACAGTCATAACCGTTCCTGTCAGGCCTGCATCCTCTCCTCAAAGTTTCCTTAATCAGCTTTATATCTTTCACCCTGTGTCCCTGGAACACAACCAATTGGACTGGGCATGGGTACTTTTTCTGGCCAACAGTCTATGAGGTGCCCCCCTTCCAAAGCTCTGCCTAGTACACACCTCCCACATGGAGTGGTGAGTATTACATTAGTGGGCACCTCTCTCTTAGGACATTCAAGCTGCAGACTTAGGAAGAGGCAGTAACAGCTGGGTCATTCAAAGCAGCACAGAGAACAGTTGCGTCCCCAGGGTAACTGCCACCAGAGGAGAAAGCCAGGGCCAATGAGGTCATGAAGCCGCTCGCAGATGCCGGAGCAACTACAAGGTATTGGATACCATCCTGTTTCCATGGGACCTGAAAATGCATCTGTTCCTATTTTGCTTTCATTAATTAAGAAGTGTATTTTGTTCTTACAAATTTACAATAGCATAAGCCCCCTTACATTGTTAGCTCTGTGGGAGAGTAGAAGAACAATTTAGCCACAGTTTATCCTGCGCATTCTAGTGAAAAGCAGTCGTCACAAACCACAGTGCCTACCCAGACAAGGCAAGGGGCATGTGTGAATGAAGCCAGCCAGGCATAAACAAACCAAGGAAGATGCTTGTCCTTTTAGAAGGTTGGTTTGGCCACATGCTTCGTTCAGAAGGATAGAAACTGCTGGCCAGGACTTCCAGTAATGCATCTGGAGGGCTTAAGTGTCTGCCCAGCGCACTGCAAGAGCTCATGAATATTCGCTACTATTGTTTTGTATCATTTACAACCATCATTAGCAGTCACAGATCTGTAGGGATCATCTGGAGAAATGTAACTACTTGGTAAATTTACATCTTCTAATTCCTTAATGTATATTTAGCTCACAAATATTTTAGGTCATGCAAGGTCTTTGAAATGCTGCTACAGCTTTAATGGGCTTCCTAACTGAAGCATGAAAACCCTAAAACTTAAGGCTTCCTGACTCTCCTGGTGTGCTTTCTTCCAATGATCCTCTCTTTGGCTTGGAGGAAGGTAGTCTACTCATTTGTTAGTTTTTCTAGCCTGTATTTTCACTGCGTAATTACCCCCATTGACACCTTCAGACATTGCCTATCAGACAGAAATGTGAATTGAACATAATGTGATTTTCTCTATGTTGGTTTAGGCCTTTAATCAAAGATTGCCAGTCCTGACCAGCTCTTCCAAAAACAAATCAGTAAGTTTTCTTGCCTTCGAAGGATTGGTACAAATGATGACGTTTAGCTAATGAGCAAGGAGACAGTATTTTTTTAAAAGCCACATGGTAACACAACACACACATGCAGAACGCTCACGCCATAATTTGTAACTCCAGGCTTTGGAGTGGTAGAAACTGACTGTCTTGTTTTGTTTTGTTTTTAAAAACACAGTGAAGTCCGTAACCAAAACGAAAGCTATTGAGTCAAGTGTCTGGGCTTCCTTCTGTTTTAACAACTACTACGAATTAATAGTGTGAATTAATATACATCATATTCAAAGCACATTCAAGTCTCAAAGTAAATAATGCCATATTAATATAATTCATTCAGATCCAGTTTCCTACCTGGGAAAAGTGGGATGAAGGAAAAGTGTGATAGACAGCATGGACAGACTTGAGAGTCAGACTGACCTGGATTCAAACTCTGACATGCTTACCAGATACATGTTTGGGGCAAGTTCTTTAACTGTTCAGAGCCTATGTGATCATCTCTAAAGATGGGACAAAAGGGCTTACTTTATAAAGCCAATATGAGGATTACATAAAATAACAGAAAAAGTGCCTGTCCATTGTTTGTCATTTAACATTTACCAAATGTTACTTTCCCATTTCCATCCCATCTTCCCCCAGAGCAATGCACAGATCTATCCAGTTTCACATAGATCTCAGAAGATATAAGGAGCGATGACTTGAATGTTCTTAGACGTGATATCAAGGGTTCCCTCTTACACCTTGAGTAAGCACAGGTCTGTGCTGCCCCTTCATCTCAGGTAATTCTGTCTGGAGTGGCCAGAGCAGAGATATTAGGTAATTTATTCACTAAGTCACTTATTTATCAAATTTTGAGCCCTGTTTGGGCTCAAAAAAAAACCCACAATATTATCGAATATTGTGTTTGACTACATGTCTACAGTGGGAGAGCTGCAGCTTTTGGACCCAGATTACATTGGACATTTGATTCTACAATTTACCTGAAGCCTTGAGCAAACTGAGCAACTCCTTGTTGCTCATTTCCTTATCTGAGGATCAGAGCAGTACCCGCCTCCTGGAGTTCCTGCAAGGAATAAATGCGGTGGAAGTACCAGTCATAGTGTAAAAGTAGAACCTAAGAGAAAGCCTTCTTCTTCTCCCCTATTCTATGCCAGATTTTTTTATATCCTGGAAAGCACAGTGCAACCAGTCAGGGACAAATACATCCTACTGGTTTAAAGAGCAAAATCATGTGTACTTCCTCGGTTTCTTTTCTTTGCAGTTTTGTACCTCTCAGAACTTCGGCGTTTCATCCAGAAATGCTGAGATGACAGAAGTAAAGCCACAGGGCCTTTGTCCTGGCTGCTTTCTGGGAAAAGTCATTCTTGAGTTTGCAGGTCAGTTGACTTGGAGTCCTACGTTTTTACTACAGTAACCAACATTACCTTGCTCTAAAATTCAGTACAACCCCCAGACTTCTTCATTGATGGGACTCTCGTAAGTCAGGAATTTTTTTTAATTATGTTCATCACAACATTTTATGCCACCTGTGAAATGCAGTCACAATAAAATTCCTCAGTCATTACTGTAATCCACGTCTGTCTAGAAATTGTTGAAATTTATTTTTGTGATAAAATTGAATCCGAAAGAAGTAATCACATGAAATATAAGTCTTCATATACATTACATAACCAATAATGTGCCATTCATTGGGCTTATCAGAGAATGAACTATTTCCCATAAGTGAATTTCAAATAAATGAAGTTTACAGTTGACCCAATTCCTACTTCACTCACCCCAACTTACTGTGAGTTCTAGAAAGCGGAGAAGAAAATGGAGGAATGTAGAGAAGGGGTCAAGGTCCCCGTTATGAATTCAGAGCACTGCTGACCTTTGGGGATGGGTAATTTGGGGAGGGCGTGCTGCTATCCTGTGCATTGTAGGAAGCTTAGCAGTATCACTAGATGCCGATAGAAAATCCCTCCCCCAGCCACTTCCCTGCCAGCAAACTGTGACAACCAAAAACATTCCCATAAGCCCCAGATATTTTTTATTGTTCCCTGGGGGGACAAAACATCCCTGATTGAGAATCGCTGTTCAGTAACATCCTTATTTTAGAATCTAGTCCATTTGGAATTATGCCTTTTGATATTATATGTTTTTTATTAAGTTATTGTTGGTGTTTTGTATGTTTTGTTAACTATTTTTGTGCATCTCTTCTTTAAGTAAATACAAATTCTCTACAGACAGGTATTGTACTTTTTTCTGCCAATGATTGATTGCTCCAAGTCATCTGCTGTTGGATGACTGATTCACTTTGGCATAGTGCCCAAGAGCAAAATGCCTGTATCTGAAGTCTGGTTCCACCACTTACTGTCTGTCACTTTGGACAATTTACTTCACCTCTCATAGATCAGTTTTTTATCCTGTATAAAAAGGGAGGAATAATATCTTCTTCATAAAGTTCTCTGAAAATTAAATAAGTATATGTGAAACAATAAAATAATGCCTGCCCACAGTAAATAGTACTCACATATTACCTATCATAACATGCATACAACACCAAAGGAGGAAACTTAGTAAGTGGGTGATTTCTGTCCTCACAGAAATGTCTTTTGTGGTTGAAAACATGAAAACCACATCCAGAACGTTAGATGACCACATGCAAAGTAAAATGCTAAAGATCTATAACAAGCAAGCTGCCACATTGTAGGGTATTAATGATTGACAAATGACTGACAGATTTTTGGAATTCAGGGAAGGGAAAATCACAGTGGCATGGTGGAGGAAAGAACCACAGAAGAGGAACTTTGAAAAACAAGTTGTGAAGAGGTGAGAAAGGTGTCTAGGCAGAGAGAAAAGTTCAACCAAAACCCCAAGAAGAGAAAAAGCATGGCATGCTCTGAGCAGAGTGAGTCAACAAGTTTGGCTAGAGGGGGTTGGAAAGAACAATATGTCAAAACAAAGCAAAAATCAAAGTCTATGTTTTGTCACATAGAATCAACATACTCTTAGCAATCAAAATTGTTCCTATCCATTTTAGTTGGTTGTTACAGTTTCCATTGGTGGCCATAAATAGCCATGGCCAACTCCCACAGTCCAATATGAAGCAGATTTTCAGCATATATGCTTCTTTATTTCAACAAGAAAAATAATTCATGACCACTGAACATTTTCTGCTTACCAGATAGTGGGCCGAACACTTTGCATTCATCAATATATTTAAATTAGTATATTTAAATTAGTATATTTTATTAATATAACTAAATTAATGCTGTCCTATGGTAGGCCACATATGATTTACTAATCTGGCTTGATACTTCAATGTCTGATAAAAAGTCTGTCTAAAGAGTGAACTGAGAGTACTGCCCATCAACTTGACTGGTTCACGGAGAATGCTCTGATGTACACCCCTCCCCCCTCAAAAAATATACACCAAAGGTTTACCTGAAGTGATTCTTTCAGAGACTACAACCACAATTTCTTACAAAAGTTTGACTATCTCCAGTCTATTATCATCAGATATGAAAAAATCTAGCAAATTCTACAAAAAAAATGACATATTCGTTATCCATCTAACATTTTTGTCTCTTTCAAGCCCAGGAAGTTATTTTAGTGTTTCCTTCTAGACTGTTATGACGGGGAAAGGGAGAGGAGTTACTTTTCCACAATGAATAGGAGGGTGAAAATCTTGAGAATGTTGGCACTAGCTTTATCTACAGATAAAAACCTGGACAAAACAGATAATGGCTTATTTTGCACCACTTTACGTATATTTCCCACAGTTCACCAAAATGATTGTCTTCAGAGCTTACGTCCATTATTCCTTTACTGTCATCTTGCAATTGATTTCTCTGCATAAATACAGGGGTTGAGTTACAATTAAAAATAGTGAGACTCCACTGGGCCAATGTCCTTGCATGCAATAAAAGGGTGTGGGCTAATTGCAGGAGCAGACTGAGTTCCTTTTCCCTCATTTTATTTCATTTCGATTGATGGATTGACACTTTAAATAAGGGTTTCAGGTCTTTCCTGGATAAGAGATGCAGAGCAAGTCCCAGGCATAGTCCAGAAAAAAATTTAACCTTCTTTTCTTAGAACTATCTTGTTAGGCATCAACCGGTTCTGAGAACACAGTGCATGTCAGCATTGAAGGTAAAACGTGATTTTCTGATCTCCATGTGATTCCTGTAAATTCTTTTTTTCTATCTCCAGACAGTGTTTATCATGAGGATTTATCTTCATTTGTCAGCAAAAGCTGAAGAGTAGCATATTACAAACCATAAGCATGTTCCAGAGAAGACATGCCTCATACCCTTCCAGCTAAGGAAAAATAAGACATGTCTGTACACTTCTTTTTTCACTATTTGTGACTATTAATGGCAGACCTACTTTAGAAAAGTATTAGAAGACAAGCAAATCTCTTGGCTAGTCAGATTGCTATTCATATAAAAGTAAAAAGCCTTTTGAATTTACAGAATACATTTAAAGAGATAATTCCTTTTAGAATTAAGAAAAATATTCAGTCCATTCCTATTTTTAAAAGGTATGTTTGGCATGATGACCTGGATAACATAAGTATAGAATGATATTCCCTGTGTCTGCAAATAAAGGTTTGCTATGAAATGATTGTTGGTTATATTACATTTCAAATGCATTTCAAAACTTACTGGGGAGGAAAACAAAGTAGAGAACCTGACCGAATTTAATAGACCAAAATTTTAAATTGTGGAAGGGATTTGCAAATTCACAGCTCATTTTATGGAATGAAACACAGAATTTAAAGAACATGCATGGAAAAGATGGCAGTGGGAGAGGTGAGAGAGAGGCTTTCTCCTAAAACCGCATATAATATGAAAATATAACTGATACAACTACTCTTGAAAGAGCAACAGGAAAGAGGACTGCAACAAACTGCATACACCTGGAGACAAGAGCAGCCCTCACAGAAAAGGGTAATGTACTAAAGCTGTGATCCTGTGGGATCCAAGCCCTTCCCCCACCCCAGCTCATCACCAGGAGGAAGAGGAACAAAGCAGGAAGGGAGTGGAGATGTGGGACTGCTGAATACCAAACTCTGGAGATCTGCTCTGGGAGCACAAACCTACATTTCATGGTGCTTCATTGATACTCTCATAATTAGGGGGTTGGAAAGCTAAGACAGGCAGAATTCCTGGAGAGACTAAGATTTCAGCGGCTTGTGGAAAGCAGGGATCCGTATCCAGGTGCTCTGGGACAAAAGAAAGGCAGGCAGTCTGAGAGACTTCCTAACAAAGAAGCCTTTAGCAAGAGAGCTGCTAAAGGGGCAAGGATTGCACAGAGTTATTGTTTAGGAGAAAGGACAGGGAGACGAAATTGTCTGGGTGCACTCTGCCAAGCAGACTGGAAGCTTTCACGATCTTCAGGTGCTCCAGCTCCCTGGCTGCCTACACAGCTCCAAGAACCCCTTCTGTCACAGGCAGACTAGTGCGCCTTTATCCTGGCCAGCCCAACGGGGCTTGCAAACTGGGAAACCCTACCATGGCATCAAGCCAGCCAGAGGGAAGATCTGTCTACAGCAACTAAAAATGCAAAGCACAGAGAATTATACCTGTGTGCTAAGCTCACTGGATCAGGCAGTGGAGACAGACATAGCAGCCAGGAACCAGGAAACAGCTCTTCCCTCCCCCGAGTCACCAATACACCTCCCCTACAATCCCTGACATTGCTTCAGGGGCTGAGCAGCTCCAGAGAGTAGAGCTTCTGGGCACTAGAGGGCGCCATACACAAATATGAAATGCCAAAGGAACCTGGTCCAGAGTAAAATTATGAACCCAACTCCTGAGAAAGATTTAAATGATATGGACCTCATGACTCTCCCTGAAAGGGAGTTCAAACTAAAAATCATTAACATGCTCATGGAGGTATGGAAAGATATTCAAGAACTCAGGAATGAATTAAGGGCGGAGATCCAATCAATGAAGAGCACAATGGACTGTATTAAAAGCAGATTGGATACGGTGGAGGAGACAATAAATGAAATAGAAACTAGAGAAGAGGAATACAAAGAAGCTGAGGCACAGAGAGAAAAAAGGATCTCTAAAAATGAAAGAATAGTGAGAGAACTGTGTGACCAATCCAAACGGAACAATATTCGCATTATAGGGAACGAGAAGAAGAAGAGAGAAAAGGGGATAGAAAGTGTCTTTGAGGAGGTAATTGCTGAAAAATTCCCCAATCTGGGGAAGGAGATACTCTCTCAGGCCATCGAGGTGCACAGATCTCCCAACACAAAGGACCCAAGGAAGACAACACCAAGACATATAGTAATTAAAATAGCAAAGATCAAGGATAAGGACAGACTATTAAAGGCAGCCAGAGAGAGAAATAAGATGACATACAAAGGAAAACCCATCAGACTATCATCAGACTTCTCAGCAGAAACCATACAGTCAAGAAGGGAGTGGCATGATGTATTTAACGCACTGAAGCAGAAGGGCCTTGAACCAAGATTACTTTACCGGCAAGATTATCATTTAAATTTGAAGGAGGGATTAAACAATTCCCAGATAAGCAAAAGCTGAGAGAATTTACCTCCCACAAACCATCTCTACAGTGTATTTTGGAGGGACTGCTATAGATGGAAGTGTTCCTACAGTTTAATAGCTGTCACCAGAGGCAATAAAACCACAGTGAAGAAAATAGAACAGCTAATTACTAAGAAAATGCAAAATTAAATTAACTCTCCCCAAAGTCAATCAAGGGATAGACAAACAGTACAAAATATGATCCCTAATATATAAATAATGGAAAAGGAAGAAAAAGGAAGAGGGAAACAAACAAACAAACAAAAAGAACCTTTAGATTGTGTTTGTAATAGCATATTAAGTGAATTGTTAGACTCTTAGATAGTAGGGAAGTTAACCTTGAACCTTTGGTAACCACGAATCTGAAGCCTGCAATGCCAATAAGTACATACCTATCCATAATCACCCTAAATGTAAATGGACTGAATGCACCAGTCAAAAGACATAGAGTCACTGAATGGATAAAAAAAAAACAAGACCCATCTATATGCTGCCTTCAAGAGACTCACTTCAAACCCAAAGACATGCACAGACTAAAAGTGAAGGGATGGAGAAAGACATTTCCCGCAACTAATAGGGAGAAAAAAGCAGGAATTGCAGTACTTATATCAGACAAAATAGACGTCAAAATAAAGAAACTCACAAGAGAAAGAAG
Source organism: Smutsia gigantea (assembly GCA_032199065.1). Lineage (NCBI taxonomy): Eukaryota > Metazoa > Chordata > Mammalia > Pholidota > Manidae > Smutsia > Smutsia gigantea. The sequence goes on along the minus strand of JAVSCE010007329.1, from coordinate 3,699 downwards.
GACATTACATAATAATAAAAGGGTCAATCCAACAAGAAGATATAACCATTATAAATATCTATGTGCCCAACACAGGAGCTCCTACATATGTGAAACAAATACTAACAGAATTAAAGGGGGAAATAGAATGCAATGCATTCATTTTAGGAGACTTCAACACACCACTCACTCTGAAGGACAGATCAACCAGACAGAAAATAAGTAAGGAGACAGGGGCACTGAACAACACACTAGAACAGATGGACCTAAAAGACATTTACAGAACTCTACACCAAAAGCCTAAGAATACACATTCTTCTCAAGTGCACATGGAACATTTTCAAGAATAGATCACATGACTTCCGGGAAGATGGCGGTGTGAGCAGGGCGGCAGAAATCTCCTCCCAACACTATATTTATCTACGAAAACACAGAAAATACGTCTATTCCTAAAAGAGAGACGAGAAAACACAGGAAAGCGCACAGCGTGCAGCTACAACCGAGAGGACTCGGCAACCCAAGAGGCGGGTAAGACACGGAGCCGCGACCCGGTGGGACCCGAGCCCTCCCCCACCCCAGCGCACCGGCGGGAGGAGAGGATTCAGAGCCGGGAGGGAGTGGAAGTACACCACGCGAAGTAGCCAGCCCCGGTGATCTGCGCAGGGAGCGCTGACCCACATTGCGCAGTGCAGCGGAGATTGGAGAGACAGAGGGGCAGGATCTGAGCGGGGAACGCGCCAGGGTGCTTGCAGCCGGCTCCCGGGAAGGAAAAAAAAAGTGCGCGCTTTCCTCAGCGGTCTTAAAGAGACAGGAGCCCAACGGAGGAGCCGGATCGCCCCAGCACACTCAGCCCAGCAGGCTGGGAGTCCTGGGGAGTTTCAGACGCCTTAGCTGGCGACTGAGGAAGCGTAGCCATACTTAACACTTCTCACTGAGATCAACAGCCTCCTACTCGTTCCCACCCCTGCCAGAGCGATAAAGGGCCCTGCAGAGCGGCACAGTCACAGCTGTGGAATAGTGGGGCAATAGCGCCACCTAGAGCATTCCCACAGAATCTACATCCGGTGGGCATTTTTTTTTGTTTTTTTTGTTTTTTGTTTTGTTTTTGTTTTTTCTTTTCTTTCTTTTTTTCTTTTTTCTTTCTTTCTTTCTTTTTTCTTTTTTTATCTTTTTTTCTCTCTTTTTTTTTCTTCTCTTTTTAAAGTCTTAAAGAGCCCAGCTGACATACATGGCAACTATCAGTGACCAAATTATACAGCCATGAAAAGACAGAGGAATATGGTTCAGACCAAAATCAACCAGATAACCCCAGAGAGGGAGTCTGAAGGGATGGAAATGCACAGCCTCCCTGAAAAAGAATTCAGAATAAAAGTCATAACCATGCTGATGGACCTACAGAGAAATGTGCAAGAGCTGAGGGAGGAAGTGAGGTAACTGAGGAAAGACAATACAGAAATCAGACAAGCGATCGACGGGCTTAACAGCAGAATGGATGAGATGCGAGAGACTGTTAATGGAATAGAAAACAGAGAACAGGAGTACAGAGCAGCTGAGGCAGAGAGAGATAAAAGGATTTCTAGGAATGAAAGAATATTAAGAGAACTGTGTGACCAATCCAAACGGAACAATATTCGCATTATAGGAGTACCAGAGGAAGAAGAGAGAGAAAAAGGGATAGAAAGTGTCTTTGAAGAAATAATTGCTGAAAACTTTCCCTCGCTGGGGAAGGAAGTAGTCTCGCAGTCCACCGAAGCTCATAGATCTCCCAACACAAGGGACCCAAGGAAGACAACACCAAGACACATAATAATTAAGATGGCAAAGATCAAAGATAAAGACAGGGTATTAAAGGCAGCTAGAGAGAGAAAAAAGATCACCTACAAAGGAAAACCCATCAGACTATCATCAGACTTCTCAACAGAAACCTTACAGGCCAGAAGAGAATGGCAGGATATATTTAACGTAATGAAACAGAAGGGCCTCGAACCAAGAATATTGTATCCAGCACGATTATCATTTAAATATGATGGAGGGATTAAACAATTTCCAGATAAACGAAAGTTAAGAGAGGTTGCCTCTCATAAACCACCACTACAGGATATCTTAAATGGACTGCTCTAGAGAGAAGCACACCTAAGGCTAAAAAGATGTCACCAGAGAAAAAAAAATCATAGCAAAGAAAGCAGACTATCCAAATACCAACTAAAGGCAAAGAATAAAACACCTATTATAGAAAGAATGGAGGAGGAGGAATAAGAAGGGAGAGAAAGAAAGAAACATCAGACTGTGTTTACAATAACTTAACAAGAAAGTTAAGTTAGATTGTTAGATAGTAAAGAGGCAACCCTTGAACCCTTGGGAACCACGAATCTAAAGCCAGCAATGGCAATAAGTACATACCTATCAATAATCACCCTAAATGTAAATGGACTGAATGCACCAATCAAAAGACACAGAGTAACAGAATGGATAAAAAAGCAAGACCCATCTATATGCTGCCTACAAGAAACTCACCTCAAATCCAAAGATATACACAGACTAAAAGTGAAGGGATGGAAAAAGATATTTCATGCAAACAACAAAGAGAAAAAGCAGGTGTTGCAGTACTTGTATCAGACAAAATAGACTTCAAAACGAAGAAAGTAGCAAAGATAAAGAAGGACATTACATAATGATAAAGGGGTCAGTCCAACAAGAAGATATAACCATTATAAATATATATGCACCCAACACAGGAGCGCCAGCATATGTGAGACAAATACTAACAGAATTAAAGGAGGAAATAGACAGTAATGCATTCATCTTAGGAGACTTCAACACACCACTCACTCCAGAGGACAGATCAACCAGACAGAAAATAAGTAAAGACACAGAGGCACTGAACAACACACTGCAACAGATGGACCTAACAGACATCTACAGAACTCTACACCCAAAAGCAACAGGATACACATTGTTCTCAAGTGCACATGGAACATTTTCCAGAATAGACCACATACTAGGCCACAAAAAGAATCTCAGTAATTTCAAAAATATTGAAATCCTACCAAGCAACTTCTCAGATCACCAAGGTATAAAACTAGAAATAAATTTTAGAAAGAAATCAAAAAGGCTCACAAATACATGGAGACTTAACAACACTCTCCTAATTAATCAGTGGGTTAACGACCAAATCAAAACAGAAATCAAAGAATATATGGAGACTAAAGACAACAACAACACAAAGCTACAACTTCTGTGGGGCGCAGCAAAGGCAGTTCTAAGAGGAAAGTATATTGCAATCCAGGCCTATTTAAAGAAGGAAGAACATTCCCAAATGAATAGTCTAAAGACACAATTACTGAAATTGGAAAAAGAAGAACAAATGAGGCCCAAAAGTCACCAGAAGGAGGGACATAATAAAGATTAGAGAAGAAATAAATAAAATTGAGAAGAATAAAACAATAGAAAAAATCAATAAAACAAAGAGCTGGTTCTTTGAAAAAATAAACAAAATAGATAAACCCCTAGCCAGACTCATTAAGAGAAAAAGAGAATCTACACACATAAACACAATCAGAAATGAGAAGGAAAAATCACGACGGACCCCACAGAAATACAAAGAATCATAAGAGAATATTATGAGAATCTATATGCTAACAAGCTGGAAAACATAGAAGAAATGGACAACTTCTTAGAAAAATACAACCTTCCAAGATTGACCAAGCAAGAAACAGAAAA